>JAVJIF010011611.1:0-155283 GCA_038442645.1 Agave tequilana
TAGCCAGAGTGGGGATAGTACTCGTCTCCCCACAGAACTATATGATCCCTCGAGCGTTCTCATTAACGAGCCTACTCCAACAATGTAGTGGAATATAATGCCCTCTTGATTGGAATGCAAATCGCCGATGAGATTGGCGTTTAAAAATCTCGAGACATATGGTGACTCTAAACTTATCGTTAATCAAGTTCACGGGGAGTACGAAATTAGACATGAAGACTTAATATCCTATTACAAGGCAACTATCTCTATGGCCGAGGGGTTCGGAAACTTTTACATCGACCATGTATCACGCCAGCAAAATGCGCATGCGGATGCACTGGCATCTCTCGCTGCCTCTATAGCCCTTCCAGCTGGAGTAGTAGAGAAAACACTTATCTACAGCCACGACTTGTATTGCCCAAGAATCGCTTTTAAAGATCACCAAAACCCGACAGGAGATTGTCAAGTCAAAGAAGCTCTTGAGTCGTCAGCTGGTCCAGAGCCTAGGGATCGGCGATTCTCTTACATTGACTATGCCTTAATCCTCTTTCCCGAGACCTGCAAGAGGACCATACCCACCACCATACCATCACCATACCCATTGTGACCATGACAAACCCAGGGTAGTGCCGGTGCATTATGTCCAATAAGGTCTTGACGGATGTCATTAGTCGCACAAATCCTCCTCGCCCATGAACAAGAACCTTGTTTCTCCAGTGCTCGGCCATGAACAAGTTCGCTGATCGAAATATTCTACCAAGGGCCCAGCGAAGATGCAAAAGGCTGACTAAGACTGCCAGAATCTGCAAGAAATAAAAACCAGAAGGTTAAAATTCTGTTAAAATAGAAACAGAAAAGCTGAAGGGCAAACGCGATTGTAGTTGTAAACTTCAGACGCGAGGATGACCGGTACAGAAGGCCTAAAATTCTGTTAAGTCAGAAACAGAAAAGTTTAGGGGCAAACGCAGTTGAAGTTGTAGACTTCAGACGCGCACAAATTTGAACGCGGTCTTGTTGTAGACCCGCGTCTAAAATACGAGACGCAAGGTAGACCAGACGCAGAAGTCGCCACACCCGCGTTTGAGAAACGGGAGTTGCCACATCCAAGTCCAAGGGCCTCGAAAGAATTAAGATTCTTTAAATCAAGAACCTCAAAACTCGCGTCTCAGCATTATTGCAGTACCAAGACACGGAGTCCAGAGCCCGCGTGTCACGAGAAGCTTAAAGCAGAATTAGAAGCTCGCGTTTCTCAAGCATCACTTTAATGGCAAGACGCAAGTTCAAAACTCGCGTCTTAGTTATAACTGCCCTCATTACTGGGTCATTATTGCCCACGTAATGAGGGAGTTAACCCCCATTTATGGAGTGCTTTAGGGGGCACGTTCACTCCCTGAAACCTCTATAAATAGCCCAGTTTGCTATGGAAGAGGGTTGGAAAAAAGGTCGGATAATTCTTGGTCAAAAGAACTTCGGTTGTAAACCGTAAAAGCACCAAGACCTCTAGCTGAAAAGAAAGAGAGAATTTAACTCTTTTAACAACTTGCTGCGTACAAGTTCGTCTTTGCCTACACTCTCCTTGAGATCCTTGGTAGACAGAAGCTGTGTTACTTCGTGTACCATCCAAAGAGAAGATTTCTAAAAGGTCCTGACGTTCATCCGGTCAATGAAAATAAGATTCACTTTTCATCGCCACGTAAAGAACCCACACTAAACAAAGGGGAGATTCAAGTTTGGATATCTCCCCTCTCTTGTAAGAGGATTATTGATCCGCTGTAACTTTCTTTACAATCAAATAAAGAATTTACTGCTCGATCTTCAATTTTTCCCAACAAACAGGGATATTTATGCATATTGTTAGTTTTTGATAAATCATACATATGCCTTGAAGTCTTATTTTAAAAGAAAAATAAATTTTCATGATTTTCGTACGTTAGATGTTTTGAGCTTTATTGATTACTTTCATGAAAATGTTATTCACATGATTATGGTACACTCACATTTCATTTGTTTACTCATGACATTGTTTTCTTGAGATATTTTGAGCCTTATAGATTTCGAGTGTCAATTCTTATGTTTTTAGCATGCTTCATGGATTCATATGATTTCATTTCATGTTTGAAGGATCTTTAACTAGTTTTTCAAAAATTACTTTAAACTAGTTAATTATTCCTCATTTGGTAGTATTTTTCACAATAAAAATATTTTTAAACAATCATTTTTGAAAACCCTACCAACCCCAATATGGGCGGATGGATGGGCGACCATACCTTGTATGCTAAAATTAAACATCTTTTATCATGTGCATGAAAAGGGTAGATTTTTATGAGTTATGTACTAGATTCACATCATAGTTTCAATTGGTATCACAATTGACATTTTTTTGTATACTCATATTTTATTTTCTATATATTTATGCTTTAAATTTCAAATAATATTAATTTCTATTGGTATTTTCATTTTCATACATATATATGATTTGTTTGTGCTTGATTTATAAGATGTTTACATGTATAAAGCACAAAGTATGTTTATGCTAAGCTTGAATTAAATCTTGTTTTCAATTGGTATCTCAATTGGTACTTTTAGAAGCTTATGCATTATTTTCATTTGGTGTTTTATTGATATCAAAATTTATAATATACTTCAATTGGTATCAATATGTTTCAATTTCTAATTGGGTTTAAAATTTTCATTTGGTATCAATATGTTTTACCTATTTGGTATAAAAATTTACCATATATTTCTATTGATATCAAAATATAAAATGTTTTCTTTCATTGGTATAAAAAATGTACAAGTATTTCGATTTCAATTATCAAAAATTTATCATGTATTTCAATTGGTAAAATGTTTCAATTTCAATTGGTATCAAAATCTTGTGATATCTCAATTTGATTTGTTGAAAAATTCAAAATTTGTATTGTTTATTTACAATTAGTATCTTAAAAATTTGTTTATTTACAAAGGTATCTCAAAATATATTTTATTACCTTGAGTAAATCTCAAAATTTGTGCTGAAAATATTTTGATATGTATTTCCTATATGCAAGGGGAGCTTAATATCTTTTCTACAAATAGATTCATGTTGAATGTATCTTATATTAAGGAGCTTGACATCTCTTCCTTATGCGATACACGTGTGTAAGGGGAGCTTCACATCTCCTCTTATATTGCATATTATGCGTTATGTGAGTTAGGGCTTGTCATCCTTTCTTCATGTAATGCATGTATGTAGGGAAGTTAACTTAGCGTCTTCCTCTTCATGAATGTATATCGCATAATTCATTTGTTTTATTTTATCCCTTTGTTGATGATTGACAAAAAGGGGGAGAAAGATTTTGAGTTTATATATGCATATTTGAGTTTTTGCATATATTGAGTTTATGCATCTTATGTTTTCACAAAATGGGGAGAATGATTTTGAAAGTTTAAACAAAAGGGGGAGAAAGTTTTTGGGAAAAGGATTCTTGATTTTTGCATGTTTCTCTCACCTTGTTGATGTATATATATTTGTTTAGTTTCATGTGCTTCATTGAATATCTTATTTGTTTATTATTATGCATGAGTTAAGGGGGAGCTTCTATGAAGCTTAACTTTAATCCATGCATATATAACTCCATGAGTTTTGTCATCATCAAAAGGGGGAGATTGTTGGCCCAAAAGCCCATCACTCTAGTTTTGATGATGATTAACTCATGTAGTTATAATACTAATGATCTTGTGTTTAATTAGTCTCAGATATATGATCAAGATCTTAGTAGGTGTTTAGCTTCAACAAAGATTTCAAGTCAAGTTTTGGAGCTAGCACATGTTAATTCAAAAGCTTGTGCATCAAGATCACATCAAATACTCAAGAGGAGTCTAGCTCATTGGATCAATGTTTGGACCAAGTCAAGAAGGAGAAGAGAGTTTTCAAGAGAAGACCTTCAAGAGAAGACTTGTGTCTAGGTTTATTTTTGTTAAGATTTTGTTTTTAGATAAAATGTAAAGGATAGAATAGTTGGTGGATTGTTCAAGTATCATATACACTCACACACAAGATTTAGATGAGTTTTTATAAATAATTTTCATTTTTGAAAAAATACTAAAGAGTTTTCATTTTGGAAAAATACCGGTTTGGTTTTTGAACTTCAAGTATACATGTGTTTTAACCAAAACCATTTTAGTGCTTAATTGTCAAAAACATAGATATTTCATGATATATGTGTAGTGGATCATATCCATGCACTCTATGCTTTAAATGTGTTTAAAATATCTTATTTTTGTATTTGGAGAAGTTTTAAAAAAATCAATTTGGAAAAATAAGGTTTTTGTTTTAAGCCAAAAATTTCAAGTTACAAAAATAGTTCAAAATATTTGTAACATGTTTTGATTTTTACTTAAACATGCTTATTTATCAAAATATTTTACTGAACTTATTTTTGTAGATTTTTTGTGGATTTATGGGATTTTATTGAAGGAAAAATACCAAGTTTTTAATCCCTAAAAAGATACTGTTTTGGCTTTTGCCGGTCGACCGCACGGTCGATCGAGCTAGGAGTCGGTCGACTGGGCGGTCGACCGGCCTGCACAAAACGTGCACGCCTTGTTTGGCTGGAGGGCCGGTTGACCGACCCGGTCGACCGCCGAGAGCTCTGCTCTCTGGAAATGGCCACGGTCGACCGGGCGGTCGACTGGCAGAGAGTGTCTGCTCTCTGTATCCAGGCCACGGTCGACCGCTGGCTCAACTGTCAGAAATCTGACCGGGTGGTCGACCGACAGCAGTGCAGACTGCTGATTTGGAGCCCAACGGCTAGTTTTTCTTGGCCTATAAAAGGGGGCTCCCATGGATTGTTTTATACAAGATTTTTGTAGAGTTTCAGAGCTAGTTTTTCCTACTCTATTAACTGTTTATCTCCACTTATTTTAGAGCCAAATACTTTCATTCAAAAGGAGAGTTTATCAAGAGTTTTCAAAAGTGATTTCTTGTGTTTTCCACCACAACTTCAATCCTAATTTTCTCACACATACTTGAGCTTTCCATTTATATATCCATCTTATAGGAGAGTTGTTGTGAGAGTGTTTTAGGTGATCAAGTGTTTAGATCACCAAGAGTTCATCTTTGTACTTTGAGGAGGCGGACTTGCGGGTTCGCGGTGTTTCGAGCTCTAGTGAGAGCTCGTTGTAGAGGTGCGACCTCGGCAAGCTAGTGGGCTTGCGGTGTGTAGTTCTTGCGGGAACAAGAGAGGAACTAGAGAGTCCAAAGGAGTTCTAGTGTGAACTCACTTGTAGGTGTTGCGGCATCGTGTGATCCGGTGGGATCGTTTTATAGTGAAAATCATTCATATTGTTGAAGGCGGGGACGTAGAGCAAGTGTGCTCGAAACTCAAAACAATTCTCCCGTGTTTGCCATTGCTCTCTCAATCTCTCATTGTCTTTATATCTTGCATGCTTATATTGTTATCATCTTTATATGCTTGATATATCTTGTGCTTAAATTGATATAAGCTTAGGGATTGTTTGCTCACACTTGTATTCAACGAAGAGAGCCAAAGCGGCACCTCAACTCTTATCAAGAGGAATCTTGAGGAGATAGTCCAGAGCCCTTCACGGGAAATTCGACTACACTCTTAGGCTATACTTGGTGTGTTGTGCTTAAGAATTTTTAGTTCGCATAAATAGTTTTAATTCCGCATTAATTCACCATTAGATTAGCTAGTCACCTATTCACCCCCACTCTAAGTGATTTCAGGTCGTACAATATGGCCTCCCGTAAAGTTCCCACAATTTTTATGACGTCCTGAAGCATTATAATCCTCTGACGGGCACATTTTTTACCCCAGCTGGAGAGATGGGGCTCGCTCTTCATAAGTTATATGAAGTATCGGGGCTAGTTATAGGAGATGCCCCTTATGAAGAATATGTCCCGACTTCTGAGGAGCTTCACCTCTGAGAAAAGAGGACCCTCAGGTGTATAAGACATACTAGGAAGTGTTATGCTACTTCTACATTTGCGGGCAGATATCCTCCTGGAGGAACAGGGGTGTCAAGTAGATGTCCTGGGCGAGCTATCTGTTCAACGACATAAATGAGAAAGATAGCCTAGTGACTAGTCTGGCCCCTTGCACTGACGAGGAAATTACTGAGAGGATTAATGCCTCTATAAGCTGCTACACCATTGAGTCGAATGAGGAGTCTTTGAAAGTTTTCATCACCAGGCCCGAGTTGGCATTTCTGACCGGGCATTATTGGCGGGCTTCCTTATGTTGTGGCTGAAGCGTTGGTTGTACCAACACTGCCGCATGAAGTAATCGTTGCTGATGTGGTATACCTGGCGGTCTTGCTTGCCTACGAAAAATCTATCGCTCTCCTTCCAGCGATGGTGGCTGGAATTCAGAGTGGATTATAGGCTCTGGTTAAAAGCTCGTGTCAACTGGAAGCCATTGTAGATTCTGAGGGTAGGCCAGTGGTCGATTCGGAGGGAAGGCCGAGAGTGAAGACCCCTAACCCCAGGATCAAGCTCCCATATACGTACCTGATAGTCTGGTACATTATGCACTGCCCTTCACTGATGACGGCGGTGCCTTCCTCCGGAGGTTTCGTTCCCTTCGTTCAAAGGCTGGAGAATTTGAGCTGGTCTCAATACTATATGTTCTTTGTTCATAAATGCATTCTGAACATTTCGAACTATCAGCTCGACCATTGCTTCCCTGAGATTGCTGGTGCGTCCTACGGGGATAAGTTTACCGACCTTGCGGGTCCAGATGATTTCACAAGGCTGCCATCAGGAGCTTCTGGTGGCTGATCAATATTCGGCCTGGATATCTGATCTTCCGGCAAGGAAATTCATATACGATCAAGCCTTACATGCCCAGTCATTTTGCTCGGCAGTTCGGCTATGATCAGTTATATGTCGGCAACCCCAACGTTGGCCTCTTCTTTAGTAGAAATTTATTTGAAGGCGCCCGAGGGTGGTACTATAGTGTAGCTGGAGGGACAAAAGCTGTTTTCAGCCTGCCTCACAAGACGCCCAATTGTTATACCAGCCTTAGTTTCTGCACGTGGTATTTTCTTGCTAGTAAGATGCCTGGTTTTAGAATAAATACCTCTTGCATTAAGAGCATCAAGGCATCTTACGAAACCAAGTTGGAGTCTAACAAACGTGTGCAAGGCATGGACGAGTACCAGGCGGCCGAGAGGGAAACAGGTGGGAAAGCATGGATGGAGCCAAGGACAGTAGCACCTAAAGGGCAACCTACTACAAACAGTCGGCAGGCTGTGGCCAAACGTTCCCGCAGCTCTGCTTCCAAGGGTGAGCCTATCCCGAAGAAAGCTAGGAGGGAATCGAAGGCTAAAGCTTCAATGCCCAAGGTAGTCCCTCCGTTTGTTGAGGAGCAGGGGGAGGAAGAAGAAGAGAAGGAAGAAGTCCCCGTCCTTCGCTCCGTGGTCTGCGCAGCAGGGGTCCCGTGATCCTCAAGGAGGGAGAGCTCGCGGATGAACCTATCATGGCTGAAGAGGTCGAGCGACCTGAAGTTCACTTGATAGGGAGGGAAGGCGTTAAGATTCTGGGAGTCTCAACTCAGCCTGGACCTTTTTTAGTTCATGAGAGAAGGGTGGAGGTGCAACAACCTGGGTCTCCCAGTGTATTGATGCCCACCTCACGGGTTGTCTATCCCAGACCTACTACTGGGGTACTCAGTGATAAGGTCTTGATCGCTGAGACCTCTTGCGTTGAACTGTCATCTTCATCGTCCGAAGAACATGGATATCATTCTGGCGAAGAAGTTGATTTTGGCGATGAACCCGCTCTTCCTGACACAAGCAAATTCTCGCATATCTCGGAGGAAGAGATACAGGGATACGTCCCTGTGACAGTTTCGCCGATAGCAAGGATCGCCGCTACTGAAGATATTTTCTTTGTCCTCCTGAACTGATTCCCCATCAAGTTAGGAATGAGTGCTAAGATTTCTTTTTGACTTTCTTCTACAGGGCTGACTGCCGGTAGTGAAGTCACAATGACTTCTTCTCATATTGTGGAGATGATCCAGGAGTTGGCCCAGCAGGAGGGCCTCGAAGCTTTCGCTACCGGGATGCCTCATGAGGGTGCAATCGCCGAGGTCGGGGAGCCCTCATCCCCAAGTGGCTTATCCAGAGATTTGCCATCTTCAGATACTCAATTTGGTAAGAGAATACTGACATGTTAGATACTCTCTTTTTTATCATTACCACCGACATTTAATGTTGTGGTTTAAAGAGAGTACTGGGGTAGCTCAAATAGAGGACCCTGCAGCGAGCATTGGCGCAGAAGATAGCACAGTTCAAACTTCAGCCGGGGAACCCAGTGTCGTGGAGATTGCTGTTGCTTCTGTTGCTGTGGAAGCTGCTACAACAATAACTGTCCTGGAGGTATTGGTGACGACCTCAGTGTCTGACGAGCCTGTTATCGGCCTCACCCCTGCACAAGTTGAACTAGTTCCCGTCTCTCGTCCTATCATGGAAAGGGGGTCCGAGAGTACATCAGCAGGGTTATCTCCAGCTAATGACATCATGAAAGAGCTAGCATGTCAAATGGTGCGACAATTTTTTGCTTCCATGAGGTCCTGTATTGACTTGGTCCTTTCCGGGGAGCAGTTCCTTTGAGTTTGCCCGAATGCTTCTCGAGAATCAGATCGAGAACATCAGTCACACTAGAAGTCCTTCGCAGGTTAAGGCATGTCTGATGCTGATTGAACAGCTGGGGAGCCATCTGAAGGAGCTCAAGACGCTAGAGAATACTGGCTCAATGGAAGAGGCTCGGTCAACACTGAGTAAGCTCCTCGCCGCTCAAGAACACGAGCGAAAAGAGATAGGGGAGCAAATGGCTAAAGAAGCCTGCCATCTCCAGCTCTTCCAAGCTGCTACCAAATGCTGATTGGCGATTCAAAAGAATCTGAAATCGTCATCCAGAGTGCAGAGTAAGTTATCACCACTACTCGGATTACTATTACAAGGGCGCATGCCTTGATTGAGGCCAATGAGCAGAAACTTGCTGTTGCTAGAAAAGGCTGGAAGAGCTGGAGGCTGACAAGACGCAGGTCCAAGAAAACCTTACTGCTCATTCCTCCCGGTTGGAGTCTCTTCAGGCACAACTGACTACGAGGAGATTCTTGTCCGAGGAAGAGTTGCGGGTTCAAGCTTTGGTGGAAGCTGAAAAGGCACGTCAACACGAGATGCATCGCCTCCGGGAACAAATCCGTTCTTTGGCGAAACAGGATTATTAGCCTTCCATCTCTCCCTTTTTTTTAACACTCCACGTGTCGAATAAGAGCGTTTGTGTTACTTTTATCTTTTTGAGTCAAATAATAAAAGTTCTCAAATTTTGTCTCGTCTTTATCCTTTCAGACTCTTTTACTACCTGGATGAACTCAGTTTTCATAGTCGTACTCCTTAACTGTTTGTGAAACGCAGTCCTTAATCATTTTGATAGGGTATGGCCATGAATAATAAATTCAGGCTGCACTGAGTTCTTGAGCGAGACGCGACTCTCATTTGCAGCGGAGACGCAATTTTAGGATCCTCAAGAATGATGCACGGGTCTCAGCTGGTTGCTGGGGACGCGGCTCTGGCTCAATAGAGACGCGACTCTGGTCCCTTGAGAGGCGCAAACTCAGGCTGTACTGAGTTCATGATTGAGACGCGGCTTTCATTGGTAGTGGAGACGTGATTTTGGGCCCCTCAAGAATGACGCGCGGGTCTTCAGCTGGTAGGTAGGGACGCGGCTCTGACTCAATAGAGACGCGACTCTGGTCCCTTTAGAGGGCGCAAACTCAGGCTGTACTGAGTTCATGATTGAGACGCGACTTTCATTTGCAGTGGAGATGCGGTTTTGGTCCCCTCAAGAATGACGTGCGGGTCTTCAGCTGGTAGGTAGGGACGCGACTCTGACTCAATAGAGATGCAACTCTGGTCTCTTGAGAGGGTGCATCCTTGAAGTGCGAACCTGCGTCCTTGATAAAGAGACGCGGCATTCAGCTACATGACACAGCTTTCAAGTCTTGTGAATGGGTGTGACTCAAGACGCAATTCCTGAATAGTCGTGGAGGTGGATCCTACTCGCTGAGGAGACGCGACTGTGAACCACTTCAGGAGACGCGGCTGTGGACTCTTCAGTAGAATAAAAGGAACGCAACCCTCGGGTTTATGAAAGGTCGCAGACTTGTGACACGACCTTTGAGTCTGTGCCTGACGCCGCTTCCTAAGCGTTACATGTAGCCCATCTTAAAGATCTTGTTAGATCTTTTAATGCCAGGTCGGCATTAACGATTGGGAACTTGTGTCCTTTGATGTTTCCCGAAGTGGCATTCCACGCGTCAGCTCCTTACGGGACTTGTTGTTCGTGCAGGAATTAAGACTGATGGCTTTGATTTTCATGTCATTAATTGTAAGCCTTATAGCTTGCCTATAAATAGCTCTCATCCCCCTTAACAATCCATTAGTTAGACTGTTTCCCTTGAGAGCATGCGCTCTGAGGTGTTTGTCTTGATTTGTCTATCTTCTCTTTAAGGAGATGTGTTCCAATGAACAGCAAGAATTCAAAACTTCCATGCTTTCCTTTAATCTTTTCCAAAGATTATCACTGTCAAGTGATTTCAAGATATAAAAGTATCGCCTTAAGTGTTTTTATGGTCGCGCCTTAATGCATAAAGTTCAACTTCTAGAGAATTCTTCTCCGGGTAGGAACCAGTTGTCGCCATGAAATACTCAGTCCCTCTGAGTTTCTGTCTTCCTATCCATTGAAGAAACTCGATCTCTTGATTTCTTCTTGAAGTCTGATTGATGCGCTCGTGTTCGGAAGTCGCGTCTTTCAGGCTTCTTGATGAAGAGATCTGACTGACTTTTAATTCTAAGTCACAAGTCTTTTGACGCGAGTGTGATAAACTCTGTACTTAGATCTTGAAACACGAGTTTTGTACATATTTACTTTCTTAGATTTTTTTTTTTTTGGGAGAATAAACAGTGAACCTACAGAGGTCTTACACGCTTCATTAAATATTTTAATTGAAAATATCCCTACAATGAAAGTCCTCCAAAATAACATGCACACGCAGGTGCCTGAGGAATAGAAAATGCAAAAAATACAACAACCAAGAGAAAAGGCAGATAACTTCGGAATAACCATGATACAAAACACATGTCACACCTGTAACAAAAGTCAGATTAAGATGGGAGCTCTAAAAATAGGAGTCTGAAGAAGTCACAGATCACACGATGTCCGAGTCATCACATTATTGTTAATCTTGTGCCTCTTCACTTGCAACCAAAATGTAGGATCAAAAGCAAATTGCAAATAAAGTGCTAGAATTTCTCATTTGGGTGTGTTTGACCCTGTCTTATACTAGTTAACTAAAAGTTCCAAAAACTTAAAATAATTAAAGGGAAAAATATAAAAAAAAACCAAACAATTGAATGTTATTAATAATTACAAGAGAAGAATTAAAATGATGACCAAAGAAAAAAGTAGAGATCGGAGAGGAGACAAGAGGGGCCGAGTCCAACCACACACAGTGCGGGCCACACGCGCTTTAGAATTTTGATAATGACGATTTATTGGGATCACACGAACTAATCCGAATTTTTAAAATTAATACGAATTAAAAACATTTTTTGAGATTTTTTTAAATTTATCAAAATTTCACCGATTCTGGTGTCGGCCGGTGTCGCCGGAAGATTTCAGAATTTTTAATTTGAAAACTATATTGAATTTCTCGAATCTGATTTATCGAGTACCTTAAATAATATTTGTTATTTTGAGAATTTTTCGGAACGTTTTCTGAAATAGTCGAATTTTCGCCTTATTAAAATATATAATATTATTTACTGACAATTTCTTTTCTTGCTTTTTTCCTTCTCTACTCCCATACTTTGTACTTTCAAAAGTTATAATAAATAAATTATTTAATAATAAAATTTTAAACTATTTTATTTTCTTTTTCTTATTATTTTTTTCCTTTTTCTTTAATTTTATTTCTTTTCTTCTTTTCTTTTCTTCTCCTTCACTCCTAATCCATACTCACGCACAAACGCAGCCGCAGCAAGGAGAGCAGGCATGATGGGCTGAGCAGCCCATCTCCCCCCATCCCCATTCATCATCACCACTTTCCTTCTCCATTAAAACCTCATTTACTCTTCCTCCTCCCTTCAATTTCCATTCCAAATTCCAACACTTCAACAAACCCATTCCCACCATCACCACCGTCGCTTCCACCGCCGCCGTCGCCGCCGCCCCCTAGCCGCCGGCCACCATCTCCCCCACACCCCCTCTCCTCTCCTCCACCTCCTTCATCTTCCACCAACATCCCACCACCTCCATTTCCCCACTACTTCCTCTCCATCTCTAAAATTCACCCACATCTCCATAAATTCCACCACTCCCACCACACCATCATCACATCCTCCTCCTCCTCCTCCGCTAACTCCCCAATACCACCAATCACCACCACAACCACTACAACAACCACCACCTCCACCAAACACTACCAAACAACCCACAATAGAAACACAACCCCCCCCCTCTCTTCAACGAGGCGCGCGCGTGCAGTCACTTTCTGGCGGCGTCGCCGCCGCCGTCAGGCTGCCAGCGATGGCCAACGGCCCCCTCCCCCTCCATTCCTTTTCCTTCTTCTTTCTTCTTTTCTTTCTTTCTTTCTTTTCCTTTCCTTTCTCTTTCTTTCCCTAAATAAACAACTTTTCCCACTACCCTAAAATACCCTCCATCTCTCCCTCAAATTACTTCCCTATATTTACAATCCTACCCCTCCTCATTTAATTCATAACCCTTTTCTAAAAATAACCCTATTTTCTCTCTCTCTTCTCTCTCTCCTCTTCCTATAAGTTTCTCTCCCTCTCTCTCTCCTTTCTCATTCCCTCTCTAATATTTATAATATATAATATATATGTATATATTTTAATATATTGATGGCCTAATAACATGATGGCGCATGTTAGCGGACTCCCCGGACTTTTCTCGGTATTGCATCCGGATTTTAGGCGAGTGCTTATTTTATGCTTAATAACTACCACTCAAATGTTTATAGCATGTTAATTATATGTGGACATCTTGTTACCACCGTAATGTTTAATAGCTTACTTGCTACTGTAATTTTTAGTACATGATACCCCGCTACACAAGTTAATATATGTTGTTGTACTCGGTATTTACACCGGCACTCAGTATTTACACCGACACTTGGCATGTTACACTTGATATATGATTTATGACACCGACACTCGGTATTTACACCAGCACTCAGTATTTATACCGATACTTGGCATGTTACACTTGATATATGATTTATGACACTGGCACTCGGTATTTACACCGGCACTTGATATTTGAAACCTGTCCCACGACACTTGATATTTAGACACCAGTACTCGATATATGTCATACTTGACACCTGATCCTGACACCCGGTATATGATATGCTTTCATGTGGTACAAGTATATTGACTTGATATTGTGACCCTTGACCGGACACTACCACCCCTGATACCTGTATTATATGACATATTCATGACTATCACTTTTAACGGGACTTGGCATGATTATTATATTATTACTAGATATTTGGTACTCTGAACTCCTGTACTCCTGTATACTTGAACCCTTAAATAGGGAGGCTCCTGACATTACTCTTGATATTATACTCCTGTTGACCCCCGTAATAGGATAGCCATGGATATTGGACTTTTGTGAATACCCTGTGGACATTACTATTTAACACTCTATTATATTTAAACAACTTACACCGGACGGAGGAAATTGATGGTATCGATATAGCTTCTGTGTTTATGGTGGCCACACATATGTTGTAACAACTATTCCTGTTGGATTCGACCTGCAGGCTACCAGGCGTTTTCGAGGGGTGTACTGGCACCCCTACCCCCTTGCCTGCCTGCGGGGTGTGCTATAATCCCCTGGGTATATCCTGTGGGGAACGGTGACACTCTATTCCTGT
The DNA here is from genome assembly GCA_038442645.1 of Agave tequilana. Classification (NCBI taxonomy): domain Eukaryota; kingdom Viridiplantae; phylum Streptophyta; class Magnoliopsida; order Asparagales; family Asparagaceae; genus Agave; species Agave tequilana. The sequence goes on from JAVJIF010011611.1 coordinate 13,959, forward strand.
TTGGGCGTATACTAAGATCTTTGGGCATATAGTAAGTCCCGGTGCTTAGCGGTACGTTCCGGCTCAGTACCGGATACCCTGGACCGTTGTCCGGGCATGCACGGGACCCATTCTAAACATGGTTTGTCGTTCCCCATCAATTTTCAATAACCAACCTCGCTCGGGCTTGTATGCGGAAGTATATGGCACCGGTCATATACCGAAACATACAAATTGAACGAGTCTTAATAATAACTTGATAATTTAATTTCATGCATTTTATTGTCATTCCTTATTTATTATTCATTGTTGTTATTCATGCTTGCGATTTGATTACATGATATTTGACCTGCTACACTTACTTTTATTTATACTTGCCACTTGGCTTCTTTTTGCACTCGCTGGGTTGCCCACTGACAACCCTGGATTGTATGCTCAGAGTTAGCAGGTTGGACTAAGGTGGACCATTCAGCGGAGGACCAGGCCTACTTCGAGGAGCAGGAAGATCAGCCGTAGTTCCATCCCGTCTTCCCCGCTCGCGAGATTCCCTCTCCAGATCGTGAGTCTTTATCTTTTGTATCATGTTCAGTCTACTTTTGTACTACCTGGTGATGTAATATTTATGTAATATTATATCACAATCTGTGATGACTAAGTACTTGTACTATTTTGTGTTGGAATGTATAACACCACGAATTTTTCGCACTCTGATCCTTGTATTGTGTTGTATTGATGCTTAGCGTACATACGTGATGGTACCATCGCCCTGCGTATGTACGTCGCAGTGGTGTCCTCGTACCCGCCAGATCGGGGCGCCACAGTTGGTATCAGAGCCTAGGCTCTCACACCTTCAATACAGCCAGTCTGCAAATTAATATTGGGTTAATTTGCGACTGAGTCACATGGGTCTTTGCTATACATTCTAATTACAAGTATGAAGTTATCTATTCATTCCTTGAAATCCATCCCTTGATTTCTGAAATCTCATATTCTGTCACCTTTTCAGTCGGCTCGAATATGGAGAGACGGGGGACACGTAACGGTCCCGGCACTTCCCGTGAAGTTTCGTACAGGGATTACGACATGATGAGGATACCCAGGGGATGATGAATAGCCAGCAGCAGCAGACAGAGCTCTGTGATAAGAATTGCTGACTGCACCCCGGGAGTAGAGACCGGGTACTATATCGGATTTCAGGAGATTACAGCCGGCAGAATTTTCGGGCACTGAGAAGCCCCTGGATGCAGAGCAGTGGTTGATCGACATAACCGATCTTCTGAAGGCAGCCAGAATTCTTGGTGAGAACCAGGTGGAAGTGGCCAAGATCCAGCTGAAGGATGTGGCGAGGACTTGGTGGCTAGCCGAAGAGGCTAGCCGAAGAGGGAGGCTAGAGAAGCCCATCTCTTGGGACCAGCTCTCGAAGGGCTTCTATGAGAGGTTTTTCCCTGCAACAGCTCAGAAGGAGACGGAGGAGCAGTTTATCAAGCTGCAGCAGTAAAATCGATTGATGGAAGAGTATGCTGCTGAATTCCTAAGACTTAGTCGGTTTGCACCATATATGATAGCCGACGAGGAGAAGAGGGCTAGCAGATTTCAGTAAGGATTGAGGGTGGATATCCAGATGTTGCTTATATCCCACCAGCTAAAGACATACTCTCATGTTCTTTCTATAGCTCGTGATGTGGAGCAGGGATTGGAGAAGAAAAGGAGAGTTGAGCAGTAGCACAAAGCTATGAAGCGCTAATTCCAGCAGGTGCACAGGGGGAATCCAGTCAGATCTTTTGGTGCCCCAGTAGCCATGCGGCCTTTTCAGCCTCCTTCTCAGCAGCTTATGTGTGGATATTGTCAGAAGCCTGGGCACAATCAGCGGAACTACCGTATGGCCAATGGACTGTGTTTGGCATGCGGATCCGGCAACCACTCAGTAGGATAGTGCCCATTCAAGAAGACCTGGAATGCAGCTCCAGCACCTCCATCACTTCCAGCTCGAGTGGCACCACCAGCACTTCCAGCTCGAGCAGCTCCCCCAGCATTTTCAGCACCACCGATGAGGAGGAATTCAGGACCAGTAAGCAGAGGAGCTCCACTTCCTCCCCAGCATCAGACTCTGGGTCAGGATCAGAGGGGACCCAGGACTGGAGTAGGCCGCGGGAGAGGCCAGGACTACAACTTGACAGCAGAGAAAGCTGAGGCATCTGGAGAAGTAGTGGCAGGTAAATCTTGGTCCACTCAGTTCCAGTCTTATCACTCTTTGACTCCAGTGCATCGCATTGCTTCATATCCAGTAGATTTACTGCTTTGCATTATATACCCCTAGTATATATGGGTGACCAATGATAAATTAGTACAGGGAATGAGGTAATTACTAACAAGATTTGTAAGGCGTGCAATTTAGAGTTATGTGGCAGAAAGTTGGAAGCTGACATGTTCGTACTGGACCCTAGAGGGTACGATGTGATCCTAGGCATGACTTGGCTCAGCAAGTATCTGTAGTGATCGACTGTCGAAACAAGAAGGTGATCTTCAGGATTCCACACCAACCGGAGTTCCAGTTCTTTGGAGAACATAGGTCCCTCAGGAAGGAAGATCAATTGGATTGTGCCACTGCAGAAGATAAGAAGAAGACGGTGTCAGTGTGGAATGAATTCCTAGTGTATTTGAGGAGATATCAGGACTCCAACTGACAGAGTTGTGAAGTTCTCTATTGACCTTATTCCAGGAGCGACTCCAATCTCTAAAGCACCGTACCGGATGGCACCAATTGAATTGGCTATATTGAAGGAGCAGCTGCTGAAGTATTCGAGCAAGGGTCTGATTAGACCGAGTACTTCACCTTGGGGAGCACCAGTGTTGTTGGCAAATAAGAAGGATGGTGGCAAGAGGTTGTGTATTGATTACAGAGAGTTGAACAAAGTCACCATCAAGAACAAGTACCCTTTTGTCGAGGATTGATGATCTCTTTGATCAACTTCATGGGGCCCAAGTATTCTCGAAGTTAGATCTGCAGTCGGGGTACCATCAATTGAAGATGAAGAAGGAAGACATCCAGAAGACGGCATTTAGGACTCGCTATGGTCATTACGAGTTCTTAGTTATGCCCTTTGGAGTTATAAATGCCCCAGCAGTCTTTATGGACTTGATGAATAGAATCTTCTCACCTATCTATACAAGTTTGTGTTGGTATTCATTAATGATATTTTGGTCTCTTCAAGAATGAAGAGGAGCATGCGGAGCATCTGAGGGCTGTGCTACAGACTCTCTGACTTGAGCAGCTTCATGCCAAACTTAGCAAATGTGAGTTCTAACTGGAGAGTATAGCATTCTTGGCCATGTTGTTTCTAAAGAAGGAATCTCAGTGGATCGCAGCAAGATTCAGGCGGTGATAGATTGGCCAACTCTGAAGTCCGTGACAGAGATCAGGAGCTTCATCAGACTAGCTGGATATTATCGAAGGTTCGTGCAGGACTTATCGAAGGTTCGTGCTCCTTTGACCAACTTACCAGGAAGGGAGAGAAGTACATATGGATTGAGGAGTGTGCGTCTGCTTTTGAGGAGTTGAAGAACAAGTTGATTTCCGCTCCAATCTTGAAGGCACCCTCAGGGACAGGAGGAATGGTGGTATATAGTGATGCCTCAGGGAAGGGTCTTGGATGCGTATTGATGCAGCATGGACATGTGGTGGCTTATGCATCCAGGCAATTAAAGCCTCATGAGAAGAACTACCCAACACTGATCTAGAGCTGGCAGCTGTGATCTTTGCGTTGAAGATTTAGAGACATTACTTGCTTGGTGACCGAGTGTTGATTTACACCGATCACAAGAGCTTGAAGTATATTTTCACTCAGAAGGAGTTGAATATGAGGCAGAGGCGATGGCTCGAGTTGATAGCAGATTATGATATAGATCTGTGGTACCATCCTGGCAAGGTTAATGTTGTGCCGATGCCCTGAGTAGGAGACCCAAAGCCAACATGATTATGCTCCTCACTCATTAAGAGGAGCTACCCAAGGAGATGAGGCGGCTAGATTTGATGGTGATTCGGAGGGCCAGTGGATCCGTACAGTTGATGGCATTTCAGATCCAGCTGACATTAATGGAGGAGATCAGAGAAGCTCAGAGAGAAGATCCCAGATTGCTGAAGTTCAGAGAGCAAGTGGAAGCGGGGCTGAGGTCAGATGTTTGCATACATACTGATGGTGCACTCTATTTCAGGGTAGAATTTGTGTACCTCAGGGGGAGATTAGACAGAAGATCTTAGATGAGGCCCATAGCTCAGCTTACTCTATACACCCTGAAGGAATAAAGATGTATCAGGATCTGAAGTAACATTTCTGGTGGAATGCGATGAAGAGAGAGATCGCACAATATGTGGCGAAGTGTCTAGTGTGTCAACAAGTGAAGGCTGAACACCAGAGACCAGCTGGATTACTATAGCCTTTGCCAATATCAGAATGGAAGTGGGAGCATGTTACTATGGATTTTGTCACCGCTCTACCCCGCAGTCCAAAGGGGAACAATGCTGTATGGGTAGTTGTTGACCGTCTCACTAAGTCAGCACATTTCATACCATTCAGAGTGGGACAATCTACGGAGCTTCTGGCAGACAAGTACTTGAAAGAGATTGTTCGACTGCATGGAGTTCCTGTGAGTATCGTGTCGGACAGAGACACGAGGTTCAGATCTCACTTCTGGGAGAGCCTTCAAGAGAGTTTGGGGACCCGTCTGAAGTTTAGCACATCTTATCATCCAGAGACAGACGGGCAGTCCAAACGGACCATTTAGATCCTAGAAGACATGTTGAGGGCTTGTATGATAGACTTCAAGGATCGTGGGAAGACCATCTACATTTGGCAGAGTTTTCCTACAATAACAGTTAACAGGCAAGCATCAAGATGGCTCCGTTTGAAGCACTATATGGTAGGAGATGCAGATCACCATTGTGTTGGGATGAAGTTGGTGAGAGAAGATATTTGGGACCGGATGTAATAGTACAGGCAGTGGACAAGGTCAGGACCATCCAAGTGCATCTTCGTGCGGCACAGGACAGATAGAAGAGTTGGGCAGATTCCAATAGAAGACCGTTAGAGTTTCAAGTAGAAGAGCATGTGTTTTTGAAGATATCTCCGAGCAAGGGAGTGATCAGATTGGTGCACGTGGGAGGCTGAGTCCAAGGTATATAAGCCCGTTTGAGATATTGGAGCGAGTAGGAGAAGTGGCCTACAGGTTGGCACTGCCTCCATCCGCGGAAGGAGTGCACAATGTGTTCCATGTGTCACAACTGAGAAGATATATCAGGAACGAGAGCCATATATTGGATTATTCAGAGTTGGAGTTGCAGCCGGATTTGTCATATACTGAGCAACCAATGGTTATTATGGACAGAAGTGTCAAGATCCTGAAGAATCGGACCATCCCGTTGGTGCTAGTTTCATGGAACAGGCATAGTCCGGGAGAAGCGACTTGGAACGGGAAGACGTCATTCGTGACCATTACCCGCATCTGTTCGAGCCTTGAGTGGTTATTTTCTCATGTACTCTATATCTTGTCTTATCAATTCCTTATTTCCATGTTCATCTCCTTCCTTATAGAAATTTCGAGGATGAAATTTTTGTTAGGTGGGTAGATTGTAGCTCCCCGTTTCTGGGAAATGTACCTAGATGCGTGTCCCAAAATTTTTCGACTGTATTGTTTAATTTTCTTCCAGTATTTGCTTTTGGGTTGTGATTACTTATATTATTATGTATCGGATCTGGATTCTCAGATCTAGAGTAAGCCCTGACCTGGACCGGGAACCCGATACCAGCCTGTAGCCCGATTTGACCATTCTGGTAGTCCAATTTGACCGATTTCAATTTCAGACACTGTTTTCTAATATTTTAGATTTTTCATAATTTTCTAAAAGTTTTCAGAATTTTTCTGCAAAATCTCCAAAACCGTGTCGATCGGCATCGATGACTGATTCCCGGATTTTTAGTTTTCAAATATCATTGAATTTTCAAAACGACTTTCACGATAATTCTTAGAATTTTATTTTCTATTTAAAAACATTTTGAGATTTTTTAAATTTATCAAAATTTCACCGATTCTGGTGTCGGCCGGTATCGCCGGAAGATTTTAGGATTTTTAATTTGAAAACTATATTGAATTTCTCGAATCCAATTTTATCGAGTACCTTAAAATAATATTTGTTATTTTTGAGAATTTTTCAGAGCGTTTCTGAAATAGTCGAATTTTCGCCCTATTAAAATAATAATATTATTTACCGACAATTTCTTTTCTTACTTTTTCCTTTTCTACTCTCCTACTTTGTACTTCCAAAAATTATAATAAATAAATTATTTAATAATAAAAATTTTAAACTATTTTATTTTCTTTTCTTATTATTTTTTCCTTTTTCTTTAATTTTCTTTCTTTTCTTCTTTTCTTTTCTTCTCCTTCACTCCACCTCCATACCCACGCAAACGCAGCCGCAGCAAGGAGAGCAAGGCATGATGGGCTGAGCAGCCCATCTCTCCCCCCATCCCCATTCATCATCACCACTTTTCTCCTCCATTAAAACCTCCTTTACTCTTCCTTCTCCCTTCCATTTCCATTCCAAATTCCAACACTTCAACAAACCCATTCCCACCATCACCACCGCCGCTTCCACCATCGCCGCCGCCGCCGCCGCCCGCCCCTAGCCGCCGGCCACCATCTCCCCCACGCCCCTCTCCTCTCCTCTACCTCCTTCATCTTCCACCAACATCCCACCACCTCCAATTTCAAACAAAACCCATCCCCACTACTTCCTCTCCATCTCCAAATTCACCCACATCTCCATAAATTCCACCACTCCCACCACACCATCATCATCTCCTCCTCCTCCTCTAACTCCCCAACACCACCACACCACCACAACCACCATAACCACCACACCAACAACTACCACCACCACCTCCACCAAACACCACCTAACAACAACCACAATAGCAACACAACCACCCCCCTCTCCTCCCCGGGGGCCACACGCGCACAGCCACTCCCCGGCGGCGGCGCTGGCGGTGGCCGACGGCCACCCCTCCCCCTCCATTCCTTTTCCTTCTTTCTTTCTTCTTTTCTTTCTTTCTTTCTTTCCTTCCTTTCCTTTCTCTTTCTTTCCCTAAATAAACTAACTTTTCCCACTACCCTAAAATACCCTTCATCTCTCCCTCAAATTACTTCCCTATATTTACAACCCTACCCCTCCCCATTTAATTCATAACCCTTTTCTTAAAATAACCCTATTTTCTCTCTCTCCTTCCTATAACTTTCTCTCTCCTCTCTCTCTCCTTTCTTATTCCCTCTCTAATATTTATAATATATAATATATATGTATATATTTTAATATATTTATGGGCTAATAACATGATGGCGCGTGTTAGCGGACTCCCCGGACTTTTCTCGGTATTGCGTCTCAGATTTTAGGCGAGTGTTTATTTTATGCTTAGTACTACCACTCAAATGTTTATAGCATGTTAATTAATATGTGGACATCTTGTTACCACCGTAATGTTTAATACCTTACTTGCTATTGTAATTTTTAGTACATGATACCCCGCTACACAAGTTAATATATGTTGTTGTACTCGGTATTTACACCGGCACTCAGTATTTACACCGACACTTGGCATGTTATACTTGATATATGATTTATGATACCGGTACTCGGTATTTATACCGGCACTCAGTATTTACACCGACACTTGGCATGTTACACTTGATATATGATTTATAACACTGGCACTCGTATTTATACCAGCACTTGATATTTGAAACCTGTCCCACAATACTTGATATGTAGACACAATACTCGATATATGTCATACTTGACACTGATCCTGACACCCAGTATATGACATACTTTCATGTGGTACAAGTATATTGACTTGACATTGTAACCCTTGACCGGACACTACCACCCCTGATACCTGTATTATATGACATATTCATGACTATCACGTTTACGGGGACTTGGCATGATTATTATATTATTACTAGATATTTGGTACTCCTGAACTCCTGTACTCCTGTATACTTGAACCCCTGAAATAGGGAGGCTTCTGACATTACTCCTGATATTATACTCCTGTTGACCCCCGTAATAGGATAGCCATGGATATTGGACTTTTGTGAATACCCTGTGGACATTACTATTTAACACTCTGTTATATTTAAGCAACTTACATCGGGACGGGGGAAATTGATGGGTATCGATATAGCTTCTGTGTTTATGGTGGCCACACATATGTTGTACAAATATTCCTGTTGGATTCGACCTGGAGGCCACCTGGTTTTTCGAGGGTGTACTGGCACCCCTACCCCGTTGCCTGCCTGTCGGGTGTGCTATAATCCCCTGGGTATATCCTGTGGGGAACGGACACTCTATTCCTGTTCGAGCGTATACTAAGACCTTCGGGCATATAGCGGTACGTTCCGCGCAGTACCGGATACTCCTGGACCATTGTCCTGGGCATGCACGGGACCCATTCTAAACATGATTCGTCGTTCCCCATCAATTTCCAATAACCAACCTCGCTCGGCTTGTATGCGAAAGTATATGGCACCGGTTATATACCAAAACATACAAATTGAACGAGTCTTAATAATAACTTGATAATTTAATTTCATGCATTTTATTGTCATTCCTTAGTTACTATTCATTGTTGTTATTCCATGCTTGCTGATTTGATTATATGATATTTGACCTGCTACACTTACTTTTATTTATACTTGCCACTTGCTTCTTTTTGCACTCGCTGGTTTGCCCACTAACAACCTGGATTTGTATGTTCAGAGTTAGCAGGTTGGACCAAGGTGGACCCTTCAGCGGAGGACCAGGCCTACTTCGAGGAGCAGGCAGATCAGCCGTAGTTCCATCCCGTCTTCCCCGCTCGCGAGATTCCCTCTCTAGCTCGTGAGTCTTTATCTTTTGTATCATTTTCAGTCTACTTTTGTACTACCTGGTGATGTAATATTTATGTAATATTATGTCACAATCTGTGATGACTAAGTACTTGTACTATTTTGTGTTGGAATGTATAACACCACGAATTTTCCGCACTCTGATCCCTGTATTGTGTTGTATTGATGCTTAGCGTACATACGTGATGGTACCATCACCCTGCGTATGTACGTCGCAGTGGCGTCCCCGTACCCGCCGGATTGGGGCACCAGAGGGAGAGAGAGAGAAGATTGAAATATGACATTTCGAACTTGACTAGCTATTTGGATTCACGAAAGTGAGCGGAAGTGAGTAACTGGGGAAGTGTCATTTCTCACTTCCCTAGCCATCCAACCACGGGAAAAGAAAAATGAAAAACCCCTTTCTTTTTCTCTCTTCTCTTTTACATAACGATTTCCTCACTTTTAGAGGACTTTAGTTAATTTTGTGATAAGCTGTAAATCTCATTTGTAATAAGTGGTAGCTCAAAACAATTAATTTTATAATCATGTAAATCTCGCTTGTATTCTAATTATAGTCTATTTTTTATTTTTCTTATTAATTTTTATTTTAATATTATTTTGCGGTCAACTTTGTGGTCAATCTTTTCACTTTCATATTACCATCCAAACAATGAAAAAGACATAACATTTTCCAAACCACACTTCCCAATAACATCCAAACACCGAAAAACTTATTAACCAATTCTCAGGTTTCAAAGAAAATTATTACTTCCTCACTTCCATCCCTAACCAAACAGAGCACAACTTTTTAAAGAAAATCAAATCAATTTTATGGTTTTCTTGTATCACATGTTCACACAATGTTCACATGAACAATATATTTGTTCCGTATAATTAAGTAAATTTTAACAAATATGTCAGTGATAATAATGATAATAAATAAGAACCATGTCATAAAAAAAAAGTTGAAAATATTTGATATAACAACTCATTTGTATTAAGAAGATTACAAGCTCAAGACATATTATCACTATGGCTTCGTGAAAACTTAGTTGTGTAAAAAGAATGAAACACTCCTACACAAGTTGCAACGAACGAGGGGACTACCGTATGTCAAACTCGTCTTCAATTCTTTGAAAGGCAAGTAGTAGACAAATACATCAAGCGAAAGAAAGTACGAAGCAAATGACGACATCTTCTTCGTTCAAAGGGACAAGAGTGTAGACTTTGAAATCCTGCACAAGCTGATCACAAGCTCTCCTTTTCTTCACATTTATTGAATCCAACTCGTTCCACCTCTTTCTTCAAAGTAGAGACATTTTCACATTTCAAGAGTGTGAATATTTCCGTGTGACATGTTTCTGTCAAGAAATCATGTGGACCCTACCATCAGCTCGGGTGATACTAACACGTGCACAGATTGAGAACGATTTGCCTGAAATTGAAAGCAGAGAAAAGATCTCAGTTTTGAGTCCTCGTGTCTCTCTGCTCTCCAGAGAATAGGAACAAAACCACTGCCAGAAGAACAAGAAACAAAGGCATTATATTGTTCACACATTCAACCACAAACTGTAATCATGAATTGATTACAAATGGGTCAAAAATTCTAACTCTTTGCAAATGTATATTTTGCACCATCTTTGCACAAAAAATCACCTAGAGGAGAGTGAATAGGTGATGGCTATACAGAACAAATATACTTAATTATACAGAACAAATATATCATTCATATAGGTGCAAATTATAAAAAAAATTAGTAATAAACAATAACAATTAGATAGATCTGCAAAAAGAGTAAACAATATAAGTGCAAGTAAAGAGAGAGAGTAGAGTTTAGAGAGATAGTAGACAATCGCAAATACAAGAATATGTTTCGAGATTCGAGCCACTGCTCTACGTCCCCGCCTTCAACACGATGAGGATTTCCACTATGAGCGATCTCACCGGATCATCAATCGATTACAAGTTCTCACTAGAACTCTTCGGACACACTTGTCCTCTCTCACGGTGCCGCAACACCAACTTGGAGCTCACTAACTCGCTCGAGGCCGCAACCTCTACAACTTCTCAATTGAAAAAATGGTGATCAACACTTGATCACAAAGACAACTCACAAGCACAACCCTACAACCAAGATGAGGAAGTGAAACACTTGGAATTGTGTAGTACAAATAGCAAGTGGAGATGTAGAGGAAAAGCTCAAGCTAAAACACCAAATTTTGAAAATAGTTGGCTCAAGAGAAAATCTTTTGCAAAGAGGCTAAACTATGAAAAACTTTGATATAAGACTTATAAATCTTGTTTTTAAGTTGTTTCATATTTTCACTATTTATAGGGGATGAAAATCAGGCTAGAAAATATAATAGATCAATTGAAACAAGACCAAAAAAAAAACAAAACTGAATCTAGCCGTTGGGAGCCAACTCAGCAGAATTTTCTGCTGCCGATCGACCACCAACAGTCAGATTCTAACCGTTGGTAAGCGGTCGACCGGGCGGTCGACCGCCAACAGTCGGATTTCTAACCGCTGGGAAAGCGGTCGACCGTGGATCCCAAACAGAGAGTAAAACTCTCTGTCGGTCAACCGGAACAAACAGAGAGAACTGCTCTTGCAACCGGTCGACCGGCCCGGTCGACCGAAGTGCACGCGTGCACTTTGGTGCACGTCGGTCGACCGCCCGGTCAACCAACAGAGCAGTTTTGCTCTGCCAACGGTCGACCGGCTAAGGGCAAAAACAGGTTTTTGGATATCTTTTCAAAACCAATCTTTTTCCAATAAATTTTCTTTTGATAGATAAATACAAAATAGAGTTTTAGGGCTTTGAGGAAGTAGAGTGTGATTATAGATCAACACCAAATAAATTAGAACTATATTTGATAAAAAAATTTTCTAAAACAAAAAAAACTGGTTTTTCCAAAACTTGTTTTTTCAAAAACTGATTTTCTGAAACTTTGTTTTTCTGAAACTCGGTAAGAAACATGATAATAAATTTTTGCTAGAAAACACAAAATAATATGAAATGTGTGTGTGTGTGACAATCCCAAAAGTTATCAACTTCTTTTATCTTGGTTTTAACAAATGACTATAAATTCTAACTAAAATGAAAATAGATAAAAATACAAATCTAAAATAGTCTTCTCGATATATGCTTGATTCTTGAGCTCTTCTAGTGTGCTACGCTCTGGGATCTAAATCTTCTTGGCTTCCAAATGTGTGAGTCTAGCCGAAATGCAACATATGATTTTACCTGAAACTTAATTAAATAATTTTATTAATACCTAACTACAAAACTAGGGCTAATGGCCTTTGGGCCAACAATCTCCCTCTTTTGATGATGACAAAACATATTGAGTTATTACAAATATTTTAGAAAGAGACTTCAAGTGAAGCTCCCCTTAACACATGCATATATAAGAATAAGACATAAAAAAGCAAAATGCATAATAAAAGCATATATAAAGGATATAACAGTTAGACTCATGTGCCAGCCATCTATGCATAACAAAGATACTGAGTTATAAAAGAGTATACAAAAATGGTTAACTCCATCCATCCAGAAATACCTCTAGCCTCCAAATAAGTGGTAGATGGTTGGATTAACTGGGAATAAGAAACAATACACACCAAACACATATACCACATAGAGACAATAAGGATAACTGCCATATCAGAAATAAATATATACATACATACTTAGAGGTTCATGCCAACCTCAAAAACCAATTATACACAAACACACGATGCATATGTCCATAAAACCAACAAACTACATATCCAAATACAGAAAATAGAAACTCCAAATATAAAAACTAACTCTCTCAAACGCTCAAATAACTCCATCAAAATATCTCCCCTTCTTTTTGTCATCAACAAAAGGGGTCAACCTTCCTGAAAATCAGGGTCTTTTAGGGAAGCTGGTGCCTCAAGAACAGCAGGAGGAGAAATCCATGCGTCGAAAGGAGGGCCCGTGGGCGGAAGTGGCTCTGAGCGACCACTCGGAAGAGGAGCCGGCCAAGTGTACCTATTGTAGATGTCATGGACACATGTCTGCATATAGCGAATGAAATCACAAATGTGGTTGAGATCATTGTCCACTCGCTGCTCTAGCCGCTGAAAGTAAGCGGTCATCTGAGCGGACATCTACTGGTTGTACTCCCGAAGCTGAGTAGAGAGAGCATGATATAGATCAAAGGAAGCAGAAAAAGCAGAAGAAAATCTTAGAACAATAGCAGGAATGATAGGCTAGTGATGAAGAGTAGGAGCACGCTCCCAAACACGCATCCTCTTAAGGAGAGTGTTGTTGATGTCAACTGACGGTTCGATGGACCGTTCAGTGAAAAGATCGAATCTGAGTTGCTTTAGAAGACGTGTAATAAGTATCCCAAAGGGCAAGTGCCAGTTTGAAACCAGAAGATGATCGAACGTCATGTAATCGATGATGAGTATATGAACATTTATTCTAATGCCTTTCAGAAGGCAATAGATTAGAAGAGGAGCAGAACCCTAACGCGACTATACACTCCTGATTTTTGCAAGAGGTTATAGAAAATGATTTTAGCTAAGATTTGGGCAGTGAAGGTACAATACTTCACCTCCTCATTCCTAACTAAAGCGGGGTTATCATCATCGTGAAGCAAAATGGAGGCGGTGTGGGCAGACTCATCGTCAGGATAAGCAAATTCATGAAGATCAACATTATAAACATCTACCCCCTCACAGGAGAGGTGTAGAAGATGAGCAAATTTATCAAGAGAAATATTTATATCTTTGTCCATGACTCTAGACCGGATGTGATCATGCTGAAAAGACAGGTTTGAGTAGAAGTAATGTACTAGTTCAGGATAAACTGGTTCTTTCATGGTGACAAAATGCTCAAGTGAACTAGTACTCAAGATATTTGCAAGATTAAGGTACTCAAAATCACTAAGCACCACAGTCCTACCAGAGATGACATTTTTATTGTGGATTATAGTAAATCTATGAGATGCATTTTGGGAGATGAAGGGGCTAGATGATGATTCGGGGGTTTTCCCCTTCTCAGATCTGGATCTTTTGGACATGATGAAGGAATAAACAGGATAATAGCACGAAATAAAGATGGATAAACAAGAATAATAAAGAGAATTGAGGACATTAAGGAGAAATTTTGGTTATACCTCAGAATCCAAGAAAAATCCCTGAAAAATTGCAGATCTGGAGCCTGAGAAGGATTAACAAATTTTGTAGAAGAAATATTGGATTTGGAAGAGTTTTAATGGGTTGGATTGGGTTTAGGAGGAGGAGAATTGAAAAGGGGAGAAAGAGAGAACCGGTTGGAGAAGAAAGATTTTGATTTAAAGTTTAATTTTCTTTTAAAAGGAAATTAGAGACTAATATATGTTTACATATAAAACATGAAAACAATGTTAAAATTTTAATAGGCATGGAAAACACATAAATTTAATTTTTTTTATTTATTTTATTATTATTAACAACATATTTCTTTTTTTATTTTAATAATTAAGCAATAATTTGAGATATTGAAGCCGAATACCCTTTAAGGGTTCTAAATTTCTCCTCGACATAAGAGTTGAGGCGCACAATTGCTATCTCCATTTACTTGTATGATTAAATAAATTTTCATATTTGACAACAAACATTCATTTAACAAAAAAAAATCTTTGATACATGGACAAACAAAATATGGCTAGAATAGAAATAAAAGCAAACTGAATACACAATCTCAACTATAGTCAAGATACAAAAAAAATAAGGGCATGCAAGTCTATATAATTAAAGCATATTATCATAAAATGAAACTAGCAAATCCTATGCATGTATAGGTCTAACTAGAAATAAAATTCTCAAGTGGAGAAGTTACCAAACCAAGGGCAATCTCTAAAACAGGTGCCTCTTTGATAGCGATGCAAATGATGATTTGTTCATTGAGCCTTGATGCATCACCACCCGAGCACTGTTTCCACCGGAAAAAGAAAGAGGGAATTGCTGTAAAGATTTCTTTGAATCAGATGAAAAGATTACAACAAGACTTTTCTTCCAGTTACAAGGGAGGGAGGATGTTGAAGCTTGAATCCCCCCTTTGTTTAATGCTGGGTTCTTCGTGTGGCGGTGGAGAGTGAATCTTGTTCTCCGTTGACCAGATGACCGTCCTATACCGTCGGGGGTCTTCTCTTCGGTCGGTAGAAAGAGTAACTCAGCTCCGTCTACCAAAACTCTCAAAGAGGAGGTAGGCGAAGAGCGGCTAGTACTCAGTAAGCTCGCTGAAGAGTCTCCTCCCTCTGTCTGTTGTTGGAGTCGTGCTTCCCTCTTGATGATCCTCTTGCCTGGATTCGATCGATCTTGATGATGCCTTGACCTTCTTAATTCTCGACCTTTCCAAAGCTCCGATCCCCTCTTCATAGCAAACAAGGCTATTTATAGGGGTCTCAGGGGGTGAAGGTGCCTCCTGAAAACGCTCCCGAATGAGGGGCCACTACCCGCTACATGCGCGGTGACTGGCCCCGCAATCAGGGCAGTTGCAACTGAGACGCGGGCGTTGAGCCAAACGCGCCTTGAAGTTTGAGACGCGGGCGTCGAGCCAAACGCGCCCTGAAGTTGAGACGCGGGCGTCGAGCCAACGCGCCTTAATGCTGAGACGCGGGCTTCGGGCCTTCACGTCTGGACGCTGAGGCGCGGGCGTCGGGCCGACGCGCCTTGATGCTGAGACGCGGGCTTCGGGCCGACGCGTCTGGACGTTGAGACGCGGGTGTAGAGCCAACGCGTCTTAATGCTGAGACGCGGGCATCGATTCCTTGCGTCTAGAGCTTGAGACTCTGCTTCCTTAATGGCTTGTCTGTTAGTCATTTTTAGACAGCCTACAGAACCCCCTCCAAAGTTTCTGATATTCCGCAGTTGAATGGGACGGATTTCGGAATACTTTGGATCTTAGCCGTGTTCGCCTTTATGACTGGACTGTTGATGCTTCGGGCTTGATCTTATCTGGAATTGGTCTTTGTGAGTGTACTGTTGAACTCTTTGAAGCCGTCAGAGTTGATCGTGTTGAGTGTCTAGATACACAGTCTAGACCTCCCCGATTGTTTTTAGTCTGTCACGGGTGCGCTTTTGGCCGGGAGTGGTTGGTTGTCTGTTTGCGTCAGTGTACTGTTGAACTGACTTGCAGAAGCAGGAGACTGGACGCAGGTTCCTTTTTGAAAAAGCAGAGACTGCTTTAAAGACGCGACTTCCATGGGTAGACGCGATGTTTGGCCCGTTTGAGGGGACGCGGACTTTGGAGAGACGCATCTCTTGAAATGCAGACGCGATTTTCTGGGTGCATTTATGATGATGCTGACGGGGCATGTCCACCGAAGAGCCGCGTACTTTGGGGCGCGCACCTGTGCCATGTCATGATTACGCAGCCAGCTGGCCTGGGGAAACGGCGAGATTTCGCCTTTTGGCGCGCGGATCTCCCGGTTCATTAAATGAACTGCTCCACGTGTCAACTTCTGACTTGTGGCGGGGTCGCGACGCATGATCTTCCCTGTTCAAACAATGATTTGGCTCCACGCGTCAGGCAGCGATTCGCTGCAGCGTTTATTGGGCCAAACGCTGCTATCTTCGCGAATCTCTGTGCCTATAAAAGGCAACAGTTAAGAGAGACACATTTTCTTCTCCGAACGCATTTGCTGAGAAAAGAGAGCTTCCCTCCTCTTGTTTGTTCATCTGTCCATCTTCGAACTCGATGGCTCCCAAGACGAAACCGACTGCATCATCCTCAAGGGCGACCGTCGCCGAGGCCGAGAGAGATGCTTCCTCTGCGCAGGAGGGTGTTTTCCGAGGTAAAAATGCACCTTCGGCGTGGGTTCCGCCATTAAAACATGTTCATAGAACCCTAAGAACCTTTAACACAAGATCGTGTTTGATTCTCGGACGCTGTCCTTGAGATGATAACCGGGGCGCGGCCTGATGATCCGACGCTGGTGAACTCTGCACTCTGGATCCTTCACTTAGAATATTTCTAATTGTGAAGGTCTCTGGACGCGATTTTGCAGAACGCGGATTTGATCCATGCGTTCTGTGCCGCGTTTTGTGCCATCAGGCGCCGATTTGATGAATCTGGCGTCTGAGTCCAAGCACTTTGAAATTTCACAAGTCTTGGTTTGCAGAACGCGGATTTGATCCTTGCGTTCTGTGTCTTCAACCGCCGATTTTGTAGAATCTGGCGTTTGAGTCCAAGTACTTAGAATTTTCATAAGTCTTGGTTTGCAGAACGCGGCTTTGCAGGTCTGGACGCGGATTCGAAAAATTCCTGCGTCCAGTATCTCTTCTGCGTTTTGGTGCAAGTTCGCAGGTCTGGACGCGGATGATAACTCCTGCGTCCAGTGTCTCGGCTGCGTTTTGAATTATGAACACTTGGCGTCTTCCCTATTTTTGGCAAAGTATCTGACCAAGTGTCTTTTTCTTTTGCAGTGCCGCATGTTTCAGGTTCACTTGCCAAGATGCACCACTTTGGACGCGTGGGTGGTGCCGACCGGGGCTTGACCTTTGTGCAAAGAATGAGTGTCCCCGTGACTGCTGACCAGTTACTGGATCGCAGGCTCTCTAATGTTAACAGGAGAACCTTTCGGGCACTTATGACCGATGCCGCACTCAAAACGGATGACGGCGTCAGGTTGGAAAAGCCTGCCTTCTTCTTTGGGGATCATATCTATGATGATGGCCGTCGTGTGTCTGAGGGGACCTATAATGGCTCCGTGAGATAAAGGGCGGAAGATTCTTTCTTCCAGACATGGAGAGGATGTTCCGATGTCCTACTTTCAACACATGTCTGTCCCCCGGAAGATGGAATGGGACATTTCCCAGTATATCCCTGAGATCGCCCTGGTGACTTTGGCCTCCAAAAGGTAGACCGCCATGATAGTCATGACGGGTCAGTTGTCGGACTGTTCCCTGCGTCGTCCAAGCCTGAAATCCCAATTGGAGAGATCCCGGAGCTTGCTACCACCTTCCTCAATTCCTTCATAGAAGTAGGGGGTGACTATCCTGTCGACTTCCGTGCGTATGGGTGGGTCCATTCTCCAGGGAACTACTGTGGGGCAGGATGGTGGGTTTTGTCCTTACCAATCTTGAGGGGCCGCTGAAGCGTGTGGGACTGTACCCAGCAGTCAGGGCCGTGCAGTGGGGCGTCCCGATGAGTTCTCATAACTTCTTTGGGATTCTGGAGCGCTACAATCCTCGGACGGGGACATTCTTTACTCCGGTCGGAGAGATGGGCCTTGCCCTGCACGAGTTGTATGAGGTCTCCGGGTTGTCGTCAGGGGATATTCCTTACGAGAATTTGTCCCAACCACCAGGGAATTGCGCCTTTTGGAAAAAGAATCTCCTCAAGTGTACGAGACCTACTGGGAGGTGATGTGCCATTTCTACATCTGCGGCCAGACAACTGCCTGGAGGTCAGGAGGCGTCAAGCAACTATCCTGGGCTGATTATCTGTTTAATAATGTCAGCAATAAAGATCTCCCAGTAATCCGACTAGCTCCTAGTTCTGGTGGGGAAGTTGAAGACAGGATCGACGCAGCTTCTGACAAGTTCTACACCACGGGGTCGAACGAGGACGGCTTCGACCCTGACCTGGTCTTTGAGAGCTTTCACCATCAAGCCCGGACCCCTATTTCTGATCAGGCGCTGTTGGCGGGCTTCCTGATGTTGTGGCTGAAGAGGTGTGTGGTGCCCACGCTACCACATGAAGTTATTGTGGCAGATGTAGTGTACCCGGCGGTACTCTTGGCTCATGGCCACCCCATAGCCCTTCTTCCAGCCGTGGTGGCTGGTATTCAAAGCGGGCTGCGGGTGCTGACCAAGAGCTTCTGCGAACCCCCAAAGACTGCTAATTCCCGTGGGGAGCCGTATACCGACTCAGAGGGGAACCCGACGGTGAGGCACCCCAACCCGCGGATTGAGCTGCCTTACACGTACCTCATGGCTTGGTACGTGATGTATTGCCACATCTCTAATGACGGCGGCGCGTGGGAGCATGGATCATATCCCATTTGTGCAGCGGCTGGAACGTTCGGAGTGGCATGACACCTACCTGTATTACATTAGGAAGCGTCTTTCCTGTGCCACGAACTATCAGCTTAACCGTTGTTTTCCAGAGGTTCAAGGTGCAGCCCCCGGGGAGCTGTTCACGGATGTCGCTGGGCGGGATGACTTCTCGCAATTGCCTGCTGGAGCCTTCTGGTGGTTGATCAATATACGACCAGGATATGTGCTGTTTCGCCAAGGAACTTCCTGCACTATCGAACCGTATATGCCAAGTCGTTTTGCCCGACAATTTGGCTATGATCAGCTTTACGTCGGGAATCCCAATGCTCAACTTGCCTTTGACGGGAACCTGTTCGAAGGCGCTCGGGCTTGGTATTACAGTGTGGCTGGAGGGACGGGAGCAACGTTCCATCTACCCGACGAGGCGCCTAAGTGCCGTATGAGCTTCAGCTTCTGTACTTGGTACTCCCAAGCCGGCCAGACGCCAGATCTTATTCCGGAGTCTTCATGTCTTGAGAGTATCAATGCAGTCTCGAGGAAAGGTCCGAATCCGGTAAACGTTCTAAACTCCTCGACCAGTACCTGAAAGCTCAGAGGGAGGTCGAAAAACGATCGAGGAGGGAGCCCCCAGTAGTGAGGGCGGAACCGCGACCGGCAAGGGCAAAGCCGCAAGCGACGAGGGCGGAGCCACCAGCAATGAGAGTGGAGCCGCGACCGGCAAGGAGGTCGAAGCAATTGGCGAGGAAGCGTCGTCGACGCTCTGCTTCTGTAGTTGAGCCTGCCCCAAAGAAGGCTCGGAGGGACTTAACGGCTGAAGTCTCTCAATCCAGAGCTATCTCTGCTGGAGTTGAGGCTCCTCCTGAAGGTGTCCCTGTTAGAGTTGAGGAACCGCTGGAAGATGAAGATTTTCCAAGCTTGGTCCGTGCTCCTAGGTCGCGCAGCAAGACCGTAGAGGAAGGGAGCTCGTTGAGCGACCCCTTGTTGCTGGTGATACTGAGTCACCGGAGGTTGACATAATGGGCGAAGAGGATGTCGAGATTCCAGGAATCTCAACTCAGCCCGAGTTTCCTTCTGCTCATGAAGGGAGAGACGAGGTACAGCAGCCGGGGTCTCCTAGTGTCTTTATTTCCAATCCTCGGGCAGTCGACCCTAATCCTACCACTGGGGTGATTGGGGGTAAGGCTCCTGTTGCGGAGCTTCCTCGCGTGGCGCTATCGTCTTCTTCGTCATCGGGAGAAAGTGACTTTGAAGATGAAGTCGACTATGGCGATGAACCCGCTTTTCCTGACCCGAGTAAGTTCTCACACATCTCGGAGGAGAAAATATACGGGGGCGAATCATCGACTGCGTTTCCGCTGGCGATAATCCCTGCTGAAGGTACAACTTCCTCGCATGTCGAGGCGATGGAAACAGAGTTGACCCAGCCCAAGGGGATTGAGGATTCGGCCGCTGAGATAACCTCGGAGGGGGTAGCTGTTGAAGTTGGGGAGCCTTTCCCTTTGCCAGGAGGGGAAACAACCATTGAGGCTGAGGAGGCTCTCACTCCGCCGGTGGAGGAGGCTACTGCTGAAGCTGGGGAGACTCCCATTCTACAGGACTCGACGCCTCTGGACCTCGAACCTAGTAAGGCAGCTCTGACTGAGGGGGCTCAGGTGGGGAGTCCGACGATCGGCACCCTTCCAGAAGGCCACACAGCTCAATTCTCGGTGGAAGTTTCTGAAGAGGTTGTGCTTACAACTCCTTCATTGGTCGTGGAAGCTCCTGCAGAGGCAGCGCTCCAGGAAGCGCCAGTGGGTAGTCTTGCTCTTGCCACATCGACGGCCGGCACGGCTCTTGTGCGAGAAGACCCGCCCTATATCCCTTATCCCGTGACAGAAAAAGGGTCGGGAAGCTTCTTAGGTGGTGAAGACATGGGGGAGCTGGCACGTCAGATGGTGCAACAATTCTTCACCTCGATGGGATCATGTATTGATCTCATCTTCCGTGGACACAGCACCTTCCAGTTCGCCCAGAGGCTTCTTGAAAATATGGCCGTGAGCGTCGAATTGGCGGGAGGCCCTTCACTTGCCAGGGCATGCCTGCGGGTGGTAGAGCAACTTGGAGATAACCTGCGGGAGCTGGAATCTTTGGAAGATGCTGGCTCTTTTGATGAAGCCCAGGCCACCTTGACTAGGCTCCTAGCTGATCAGGAACGGGAGCGACAGGAGGCGGAGGCACAAATCGCTGCCGAGATCCGCGACCTTGAATATTCCAAGGCTGAATTTCAGAAATTAGCCGGAGATTCGAGGGAATCTGAGCTTAGTGTGCAGAGCACGGAGCAAGTCATCCTCAGAACTCGGGATATTATCGCCAAGACAGAAGCTGTTCTTGCGCTAAATGAGGAGAAACTTGTTTCCCTCAAAAAGGAGCTTGAGGAGCAACGGGCTGCTACGGCGCGTGCTGAAGAGAGTCTATCTCTACAATCTTCCAGGGTGGAATCTCTGCGGATGCAGCTGGCTGCCAGAAGTTTCTTATCTGAGGCGGAGCTGCGGGACCGGCTATCATGGAGGCTGAGAGGACGCGCCAGCATGAGATTCACCGCCTTAGGGAACAAATCCGTTCCTTGGCGAACCAGGACATTTAGCCTTCTTTTCTTTTTTCTTTTTGTAAAGAAAAGGGACACTCTATTTATTAAGAGTGTTTGTATCCCACTTCTATCATTTTTTGATAATAATAGAAGTTTTCTTTAGAGCTTTTGTCCCAATTTCTTTGTCCTGTTGTGGATGAGTCCAACTCTTGATCACTAGTCGTGATTACTGAACTTAGGTAGGACTAAGTTCTTTAATGAGACGCGGTCTTGGCGAGACGCGGCATTAATCCCATAGAATGAGACGTGGCATCAATCTATGGGGACTTAGATTTCACCAAGTCTTTTTGACGAGACGCAGCGTCGATCACAGGGTGAGACGCGGTCGTCAGTCTACCGGAACTTAGATTTAAGTCCTTTTGATGAGACGCGGCGTCAATCACAAATCGAACGCAGCTCTGAATAACGCAAATCTGTCTTGCGCGGATCGGCAGATCGCACAGCGAGATCGGGCAGAAATCGTTGTCAGACCAAGAGATGCAGCCTTGTCTGCTGAAGGGACGCGGCTTTCCCATCTGCGTTTAATGTGATCTGACTCAAGATTTTAGGAGATCTTTGCTCGTCAGGTCTTCACTGTCGATTGGGATTCCGAGTCATCCGTTGATTCCCAAGGCAGTTATCCATGCGTCAACTCCTCATTGGACTCAGGAGTTACTGCCCTTAAATGCAAACCGACGCGGGCGGTTGAAAACCGGCGCTTGCGACGGTTTCCAAAGCGGCGTTGCACGCGTCAATCCTTTACTGGGCTTTGACAATCGTGCGTGACGGTTCCAATTAACGCCCCATTAATGGCATTTATTAGGGCCTGCCTATAAATAGGGTGCGCTCCCCTTCTATAATCCAAGCTTGGATTATTTCTCTTTGGATTGCTCTGAGAAGTCCCACCTTCTTCAGAAAAGAGTTTCTTGATAGGGACTCCATGGATGAAGGTAATTCCGAGGATGAAGATGACCCAGAGCTCTCACGCTTCGGTTTGGTCTCTTCAAG
The DNA here is from genome assembly GCA_038442645.1 of Agave tequilana. NCBI lineage: Eukaryota > Viridiplantae > Streptophyta > Magnoliopsida > Asparagales > Asparagaceae > Agave > Agave tequilana. Next base: position 36,497 of record JAVJIF010011611.1, read on the forward strand.
AAGAACCCCCTCTCGGATCATCTTGGACGCCTGCGTTTGGGTGCAGAGAGGCCAACTCTGGCCAGAGGTCTCTGCTGGTATGTCCCCCGATGATGTGTATAGCCTGAACTTTGGCATAACCATCTGAATGAAGTCCCGGTGCATTCCTTCTCTGGAATTTGTGCCAGTGACTTGACTTCTCTGAACGCGGGCGCTTGACGCTGGCTTTGCCCATCGCGTTTCATTGCCTTGGCGTGTTTCAGACCTGAATCTTGCAACTCTTGTTCACTCAACAGAGAGATGGCCATTTTCGGCGTCCTGAAATTCTTTGCGTCTGGTGCATTAGGCGCGGGTACAGACTGAGGCCGCGTTTAAATCCTATGCGTGGCGCAGTTTGACCCGCGTCTGTTTGACTGTGCGGGTCATTCTCGCGTCTGAAGTCTTGAATGGCTGCCGCGTTCTGTTACTCAGTTTCCTTTATAAAAATGTACTGAGTTCCAGATTTTCTGACTCTTTCTTATTCTTTGCAGGTAGGCTTGCTCGTCCTTTTTCAGGTTTGCTGGGCCCAGAAAGAATATACCAGCTGGCGAACTTGCTCCACGTTCGTTTGTGAGAGATTAAATTATGGTCCTCGTCGTTTGTGAGAGATTAAATTATATCTCTGACGAGGACCACATCTCGCCAAGGTCTCTTCAGATCTCCTGCACCACTCTTGCCTGATGGCAAGAGATGGTCAGGTCAAGTATGACGGAGAGGAGGTTCCGGCGGTTACAGTGGCGGAAAGATCCTCTTCCTCTCCTACTCCAGAAGTGACATCAAGGACATTCCGTTGGATGGCTGCTGGGGAAAGGGATGGTGATGAATGCAGGACTTTCTGCTGCCGCTGGACCTAGTGGAGGGTAGCATCCTTGTGATGACTCCTAAACTTCCTCTCTCACCCCAGGAGTGACTCCATGTTTGTTGGATGGTCTGCTAGGGAAAGAGGCGCGCCTGAACGAAGGGTTGCAGGACCTTCTGTTGCCACCGGACCTCAAGAACACCATTGCTCTTAGCTTAATCAGCTAGGGCGCTTTCGACTTTTGCGTCATCGCCATGGCGCAATCGGTTCCAATTATGCACCTGGGATCAGATGCGGTTTCAAGGAGTGAGTACGGCCTCTGAGAGAGAGGGACTTCTTTGTACTCCTTAATTGTAACACTCATCTTATTGTATAAGAGAGCGTTTTGTATCACTTTCATATGCTTGAATATCAATAAAAGTGACACTTTTCTTTTTGCCTCTTTCTGTTGTCTTGAATGTTTTGTTTTAGAAGCAAAAGAATGATTTTGGTGGACCCGCCACTTTATAAAAGAAAGTGACAAGTGGAGTGTGTACCCCCAGAGAAGGTGAACTTTTATCAAGGATTTGGGATTAACTTGATTTAAGATCAGCTGGGGATTTTGATGGAAGCATTGTTTATCGGTGTAATGTTAACCAACAATGCCTCCAAAATGAATTTGATACTCGGTTGGGGAGAATATCAAATGAAACTAGACTCGTGGGGAATCTAGTAAGATTTTTACCGTTAGAGGTGTGATATTAACTTAACGGTTTAGAAGTAGTCTTGTCAGAAGTGTAATGTTAACTTGACAAGGACGTGAGTTAGAGGTGTGATATTAACCTAACTCATCAGCATCTCAGTTTTATTTGGGAAAACTGAGGGTGTCACTGTCATAGGTGTGATGTTTAACTTAACAGTGATAGTAATGCTAGAGGTGTAATGTTGAACTTGGCATTAGTCGTCTCGGCTTAAAGAAGTCGAGGAAAGGTCATAGCCATAGGTGTATTGTTGAACTTAGCAATGACTCGGATGCTAGAAGTGTAGTGTTAACTTGGCATCGTCCGTCTCGGCTTGGACAAGGAAGTCGAGGAAAGGTCATAGCCATAGGTGTATTGTTGAACTTAGCAATGACTCGGATGCTAGAAGTGTAGTGTTAACTTGGCATCGTCCATTTCAGCTTCGATATGGAAGTCTGAAGAAAGGTAACTGTCAGAGGTGTGATATTAACTTGACAGACACTCGATGTACCGCTTAGAGGTGTAATGTTAACTTAAACAGTAGTTTGTCAGAGGTGTGATATTAACTTGACAAGAATTTGCTTGCAATAGGAGCAATTTGAGGACCTGTCATTCTATTGATGAGAATTGACAAGTAGAATTTGAAGTGCCAGAGGTATAGTGTTAACTTGGCAAATTTGAGAGTTTGTTACTCTATGCAGAGTTAACAAGCAAGGTTTGTACTCGACGAGGAGTATTCATTACCAGAGGTATAGTGTTAACATAGTAATGATTGCATTTTGTGGTCCTACCATTCTATGAATGAGAATTGGTAAGGGATTTTTGGAGGGAAGAGTGGAATCAAGTCCACTTAGGATTTTTAGCAAACCCTCAGCTATCAACGGATTTGAGGTGCCTTTACCAACTACCGTTTGAGTTGGGCTAGCCATGCTATTCCCCTCAGCATGATAAGTTGTCGAGGACTTATGTTGGGCTTAAAAGCCAACATTTTCCTCTATCCTTAGCCGTCGGAGGCGTTGGATGTTTTTGATCAGAGGTGTATTTTTTTAACTTGATCGGCAGGATTTTTAGCAAACCCTCAGCTATCAACGGATTTGAGGTGCCTTTACCAACTACCGTTTGAGTTGGGCTAGCCATGCTATTCCCCTCAGCATGATAAGTTGTCTAGGACTTATGTTGGGCTTAAAAGCCAACATTTTCCTCTATCCTTAGCCGTCGGAGGCGTTGGATGTTTTTGATCAGAGGTGTATTTTTAACTTGATCGGTGGAAGAATGCCATCTAGGGATAGTATTTCTTCAGGAATTTGCCATTGATTGGCATCATGAGTGTATCGCCATTTGAGGTTATGAGGCGATACGATCCATTTGTGTAGACTGACTCTACTACAAACGGTCCTTCCCATTTGGGTTGGAATTTTCCTTTCGTCTTGTGCGTCATGACCATGGGTCTTCGGACGGCTAAGACGAGGTCGCCCTTCTTGAAAGTTCGCGATTTGACTTTCTTGTTGAAGGCTCTGGTGATACGAGCTTGATAAAGCTCATTTGTTGTTGGGCCTGCAGACGCTTGTCGTCCAAGGCTTCCAATTCTTGGAGTCGCTGTCGATGCTTCTCCTCTGTTGTCATCTCCGCTGTCAAGGCGACGCGAAGAGATGGAATTTGGATTTCCAGTGGAAGGACGGCTTCGCATCCGTACACCAAGGAAAATGGCGTGGCTTTAGTTGGGGTTCGCACAGTCGTGCGATAGGCCCATAAGCATTCGCCCAACTTATCGTCCCAGTCTCGTTGACTTTTCGAGACGAATTTCTTGAGAAGCTTGCCAATAGTCTTATTGAAAGCTTCTGCGAGGCCGTTAGCGGGCGGATAGTATGCCGTTGATGACACACTCTGGATTCTGAACTTGGCGCAGAATCTCTGAAAAGCCTGGCTGATGAACTGGGGTCCATTGTCATGGACAATCCGCCGAGGCACACCGAACCGGTAAATAACATGATGTTTCATGAACTTGATCACGTTAGATGATTTTACCTCCTTCAAAGGGATAGCTTCGGCCCACTTTGAGAAGTAATCGGTTATCGCTAGGATGAACCGATGTCCCTTTGATGATGGTGGGCTGATAGGACCAACCACGTCCATCCCCCACATTTCGAACGGCCAGGTAGAGGTCGTAGAGTGGAGGTATCCTGGTGCTTGATGGATGAAATCGCCATGTATTTGACAGGCGTGACATCTTTTGGCATAGGCAACAGCATCGGCAACCATCTTGGGCCAGTAGTAACCCAATCTTTGGAGTCGGTTTGCCAGCTTCGGGCCAGGTTGATGAGCTCCACACGTACCATCGTGGGCTTCTTTCAACACTTCGTGGGCTTCTTTTGATGAGAGGCACCGGAGCAGGATCCCGTCATGCGACTACGATACAATGTTCGCGAAATCGCATTGTAGTAGAATCTGGAGGCTTTCCTTCGGATGGCAGCCGCCTCCCTGGTGTCTTCGGGCAAGATGCCGTACAAGACAAAATCAATGTAGGGGAATCGCCAGTCTTTAAGCTCTGGATCGGTCGACACTTCAAGTGTTTCCTTACCGCGACGATCTCCGTTGACCTCTGGTAGTCTCCGAGGGGACTTTTTGGGCAGTATAGGTCGTGGCTATAGACGAATACCTTCTCCATTGCTCCAGCTGGAAGAGCTAAGGAGGCAGCAAGGGATGCAAGTGCATCTGCATGCGCATTTTGCTTGCACGGTACATGGTCGATGTAGAAGTTTGAAAACCTCTCGGCCATGTGGATTGTCGCGTTGTAGTAGGGTACTAGATCTTCATGCCTGATCTCATACTCCCCACGAACTTGGCTGACGATGAGTTTGGAGTCACCGTACGCCTCGAGATTTTTAACGCCAATCTCATCGGCGAATTGCATCCCAATCAAAAGAGCGTTGTATTCCGCCACATTGTTGGAGCAAGGCTCGGTTAACGAGACAGCTCGGGGAGGTGTCCCTTAGGGCTTGTTCTCGATGCACCATCGAAGAAAAGTTGCCATACTTGTCCTTCGAACAATGTCTGGGTTAGGCAGGCTTCGGCGACCTCGTCTGGGAGATCCTCGTAGAGTTTAGCTGCCCTCGGATCTGGGTGTTCGGCTAAGAAGTCCGCCACCGCTTGTCCTTTAATGGCTTTTTGGGGTAGGAAGTGCATCTCATATTGAGAGAGCAATATAGCCCATTTCGCCAGTCGGCCGTTCAATGATGAAGGCTTTGTCATGAGTAACCTCAGAGGGTTGACTTTTGATATGACATTTATAGTCTGGCCTACCAGATAGTGTCGCATTTTCTGAATGGCGAACACTAATGCCAAACATTCCTTCTCGATCGGGTTGTACCGATGTTCGGCTCCGATCATTGTTCTACTCAGATAGTAGATTGCCTGTTCTCGTCCTTGTTCATCATTCTGAGCTAGTAGAGCTCCCAGGGAATGATCCATTGCTCGGACGTACACCAGGAAAGGCTTTCCGGACACCGGAGCTGCAAGGAGTGGTGGTAGGGTGAGGTATCGTTTGATCTCCTCAAATGCTTGCTGGCAAGCGTCGTCCCAAATGAACGAAACGCCCTTCTTCATCAGCTTAGCGAAGGGTTGGCATCTCCCGGAGAGATTTGAGATGAATCTGCGGATGTATGCCAATCGTCCTTGCAATCCTCTGAGCTCCTTGAGGCTTCTGGGGGGTTGCATCTCTTGGATAGCACGGACTTTCTCCGGATCCAAATGGATTCCTATGGAAGTCACAACAAACCCTAGGAATTTGCCACTGGCTACCCCCAGGAAGGACTTGGTGGGGTTCATCTTCAATTGATGAGCCCGCATGATGTCGAAGACCACCTTCAGGTCTGCTATGTGATCACCTTTAGTGCGACTCTTCACCGCGATGTCATCGACATAGCATTCCACCGTTTTCCGCATTTGCTGATGGAAAATGGCGTTCATGGCCCTTTGGTATGTTGCCCCTGCATTTTTCAGTCCGAAGGGCATGACGGTGTAACAATATACCCCTAGAGGAGTCCTGAAGGAGGTATGCTTTTCGTCATCGGGATACATCTTGATTTGATTGTATCCTGAGAACCCGTCCATAAAGGACATTCGCTCAATCCACAAGTATTGTCAATCATGACATCCGTGATTGGCAATGGGAATTCGTCTTTGGGCAGGCCTCGTTTAGATCGCGGAAGTCGATGCAGATCCGATCTTCCCGTTCTTCTTGGCAACGGGTACGATGTTGGCTACCCAATCGGGATGCTGTTCCTCCCTGATAAAGCCAGAGTCAATAAGCTTCCTGACTTCTGATTGGATTGCCTCCATTATTTCGGGACGGAACCGTCGCTGCTGTTGTTTGACAGGTTTTACATCCGGATTGATGTTGAGGCGGTGCATAGCCACTTGAGGATCAAGTCCAGGCATGTCCTCGTAATTCCAGGCGAAGACGTCTATATACTCTTGTACAAGAGATATAAGATCCTTCTTCTCCGAAGGTGACAGGCCGTCACTTATGAAGATGGGTTTAGGATTGGCTTCATCTCCTAGGTTGACTTGAACAACCTTGTCTTCTGTGGGTGGTTCACGCTGTTCAAAGCGGATATCCCAAAGAGCATTCAAATGTTTGATCCAAGGATCTGTATCAGATTGGATCATTTATTCATCTTCATCCTCCAGATGGCTTGTCGAAACCATGTTTACTGAAAGCCCTTGTATGCAGTAAGTTCCGGGTACTCGACGTCAGAGAAGGTTCTCCTTCTGTGGGATCGTCTTCGTTTGGCTGACGGGGGAATCAGGGTCAGCTGTCTAATTAAAGACGGCTGGTGCACGCCTGACTCGCAATGGCATCCAGAGAGCATCTGGATGAGCTGTTGACAGCAGCATGGAGAAGTGGCCTGATTAGCACTCCTTTTCCTTGTCAAATAATCCCTCAAATCCGTGGGAGAGGGATTAAATAGACTAGCCTCGCGACGTGGAAGACGGGAGGAAGTCATGCGCTGTGCTGTCTGGACACAGGTTTCAGAAACGCGGCTGTCGCGTCGCGGCTGCGTCACGCGCGTCTGGCGTCTCTGTTGATATGAGACGCGATTTTCGCGTTGCTGTCTGCTGCGTTGGAGCAGAGAGACTTGGGAGAGAGTGGGCTGCTGGGCCCCACGCCTGTGGGCGCGTGCTTCCTGCGTTTGACGAGACGCAGAAGCTTCGCTTTGGCGTTTGGCAAGTTGGTCTCCAGAAGGCTCAACTTGGGGGTCTCGCGTTTGGGTCGCCAAACGCGGATCTCTCGCACTGGACGAGGTGCGGGCAAGGCATCGGATCGTACGCTGCGTCCAACCCCAGTCAGAAAACCAACGGTTCCGACTGAGTGTTGACGCGCGCGTCTTCTCTGTCGACGCTCGGCATTCCGATTGCGCCGTGGAGGAAGAGAGAAGCCAACAACTTCCTGGTTTGTAGAACCAGGGGTGTTTGCCACGTGGGTCTCCTGAGAGACGCTGCCGCGGGCGTTCTGTGCGACACGGTCGATCGCACCAGTAGATGTGCCGGGGACCACGCGGGCCTTCAGAGAGGCGTTGGCGCGTGTGTTCTGCGCGACGCGGTTGATCGCAGCAGAGGTGTCTGAGGTTACGCGGGCCTTCTGGGAGGCGTCGGCGCGTGAACCAAACTTGGCACAGTGGGCAGCAGGAGCACCCGACAGAGCCTCAGATTGGGCTTCAGGGGGCTGTCCACTTGAGACCCTGCGGCAGACGCGGGTCTTTGAGCTCTTGGAGCCAGAAGAGAGGAACTCTTCATACTTCGCCTGGTCGAACTCGACGACGAGTGATTCGACCATTTTCCCCTTACGGAGAACGTCATCTTGCACCACGGTGCGCTCGTCAGTAACGAAGGTGTTCCCCAGCGGAGTCGCCATCTCTTGTTTCCACCGGAAAAAGAAAGAGAGAATTGCTGTAAAGATTTCTTTGAATCAGATGAAAAGATTACAACAAGACTTTTCCTTCCAGTTACAAGGGAGGGAGGATGTTGAAGCTTGAATCCCCCCTTTGTTTAATGCTGGGTTCTTCGTGTGGCGGTGGAGAGTGAATCTTGTTCTCCGTTGACCAGATGACCGTCCTATACCGTCGGGGGTCTTCTCTTCGGTCGGTAGAAAGAGTAACTCAGCTCGTCTACCAAAACTCTCAAAGAGGAGGTAGGCGAAGAGCAGCTAGTACTCAGTAAGCTCGCTGAAGAGTCTCCTCCCTCTGTCTGTTGTTGGAGTCGTGCTTCCCTCTTGATGATCCTCTTGCCTGGATTCGATCGATCTTGATGATGCCTTGACCTTCTTAATTCTCGACCTTTCCAAAGCTCCGATCCCCTCTTCATAGCAAACAAGGCTATTTATAGGGGTCTCAGGGGGTGAAGGTGCCTCCTGAAAACGCTCCCGAATGAGGGGCCACTACCCGCTACATGCGCGGTGACTGGCCCCGCAATCAGGGCAGTTGCAACTGAGACGCGGGCGTTGAGCCAAACGCGCCTTGAAGTTTGAGACGCGGGCGTCGAGCCAAACGCGCCCTGAAGTTGAGACGCGGGCGTCGAGCCAACGCGCCTTAATGCTGAGACGCGGGCTTCGGGCCTTCACGTCTGGACGCTGAGGCGCGGGCGTCGGGCCGACGCGCCTTGATGCTGAGACGCGGGCTTCGGGCCGACGCGTCTGGACGTTGAGACGCGGGTGTAGAGCCAACGCGTCTTAATGCTGAGACGCGGGCATCGATTCCTCGCGTCTAGAGCTTGAGACTCTGCTTCCTTAATGGCTTGTCTGTTAGTCATTTTTTAGACAGCCTACAAGCACCATCTCCCCCTAAGTCTTGGAGGAGGACGACGCACATGTATCAATTAAGTTTGGCGTGTCCTTTGGTACCCAAATCTTTTTGGGTCCTGTGCGGTTAGTATTTTCTCGAACCCAAACATTTTTATTTATCATTTTTAATTTTGCATAACAAAATTTAGCCAAATGGCCTTTGCGGTCACAATGAGCACAAGTATATATTTTTCCACACATAAATGCATGCTTGTGTTAATGTGAGTGTGCATGCTTTTCATGGTGTGTGTTTAATGCATGAGTGTGTTTCCTTTGGTTTTTCTCTTGGAAACATAGATGCAAATTTGTTCATGTCAAATGCACACTTTTTCAAAGTAGTATCCAAACCTTAATGCGTTTTTGAATTTCCAAAAATTCATTTTTATTATTAGTGATACTTGGGCTTTTACCCTTATAAGTAGTTTTATATTTTTCAAAATCCATTTTCATTTTCTCAAGAGATTTGACAAATCATTTTTCTCATTTAAAACAATCTCAAATTTGTTTTTTAATAAATCATTTTCCTTTTTCAACTTTTTATTTTGAGCAAGGAATTTCATATCTATTTTGTAATTCTTTGAAAAATTGTGCTAATTCATCCATGGTCAAATCCTCATCTTCTAAAGAGTTTTCTAGGTTTACCTTAGAAGCTTCATCATCATGTGCCATGAAACACATGTGTGCCATGAAACACATATGTGCGATGTCAATCTCCTCTTCGGATTTCATCTCCGAGTCATCCCACTGTACGCGTCAGAAGAAATTGAAACTGCGCAAATTTTTTATTGATTGTAAAGAAAATTACAAAGGATCAATAATCCGATTACAAAAGAGGGAAGAATTGTTGGATCTCCCCTTTGTTTAATGCTGGGCTCTTCATGTAGCGATGGAGAGTGATTCTTGTTCTCCGTTGACGAACCGACCGAAAGCTTGATTTTCAGATCTTTTTGCTCTCATTGGAAGCCTACTGGTCAGGTTTGAAACCTAATCAGTGGCTAAAATCTTAAAGAGACCAGAAACTCTACTTGAACTCAGCAAATTTATAGAGTTTCTCCTCCAACACAATATGTGTTTAGCAGCCTTGTGCTTAGCTTTCAGCCTTCTGTATTTATCCAGCATCAAGCGTCAAGCATCAAGTGTGCCTTTTAGGGGATTCTCCTCCTTTTATCCTCAGAGCTCCTCCCATTTTACTCTGAGTCTCCCCCAGGTCCTCTCTCCAGAGGAGGGAGGGACTGACCCAATCAAGACTGAGTTACAGCAAAAACGCGGGTCTCGCGTTGAACGCAGACCTCACTCTGATGTTAAGACGCGGAGCTCACATGCTCGCGTCTGTGTTGGAACGCGGAGCTGCTCAGGCTTACGTTTGAGTTGAAACGCGGAGCTCGCTGAGGTCCGCCTCTGACAAAGGACGCGAGGTCCGCGTATGGCGACCTCCGCGTCTGACATTGGAACGTAAGGTCCGCGTTTGGGAGGTTCACGTTGGAGGTTTTGTCTTCAGTATTTTTTAATAGCCTACAGAACCCCCTCCAAAGTTTTTGAAACTCCGTGGTTGACTGAGACGGATTTCAAAATACTTTGGATTTCGGTTGAATATAGACTTTCTGTAATCGGACTGGCATTCTTTTGAGAGGCAGTCTCGAGCTTGATCTGTCTTGATTCTGGTTTTCATGAGTATACTAGTGAACTGCTTGAAGCCTTCAAGAAAGATCGTTGTAATTTGATTGTCGGTATACTGTTGAACCGGTAGAGTTATCAATTGCCTTTGCCAGTGTACTGTTGAACTGATTGCAGTAGCAGAGACATACTCTTTGTATGGGGGAGAGAGGACGCAGCTCTCACAGACGCGGTTCTGACACACTGATCAAGTGGAGACGCGAACTTCACTAAAGTTGAGACGCGACTCTTAATTGTTGTAGAGACGCGGCTCTCAATTACTGTAGAGACGTAGCCTTTACTTGCTGTTGAGACTCGACTCTTAAGTTCGTTGAGTCACGGCTCTATGCTTGAGATGCGAAGATAACGCTCAAAGCTTCTTTGGAAGAGTTTTAATTGCCAGAGCTGTGATATTAACTCTACTGGGAAAATTTGAGAAGGTTACTGTCAGAGGTGTGATGTTAACTTAACAGTGGGATCAGGACTTGTGATTTGAACAAGTTTTGTGGACTGCTATTCTATTGATGAGAATAACAAATAGAGTTTAATCTGCTGGGGATTATGCCAGAGTCTATCGTCAGAGGTTTAGTGTTAACATGACTAGAACTCTGCTGGGAATGAAAGTTTACTGTTAGAGGTGTGATATTAACAACAATGATTAATTTTGCGATCTACGCAATTTAAGTGGACCTGTCATTCTATTGAAGAGAATAACAAGTGAGATTAGATTTGTTGAAGATCCATGGAGATTTTTACTGTCAGAGGTGTAATGTTAACTTGACGGGTTTGCATTTACAATTTGAGCAAATTGAATTGTCAGAGGTGTGATATTAACTTGACAAATGTGTGCTAGAGGTGTGATATTAACTTAACACCACGGAAGTCTCATTTTCACTGAGAAAATTGAGAGAAGATCATTGTCATAGGTGCAATGTTAACAATGAAACGCATGCTAGGTGCAATGTTAACAATGAAACGTATGCTAGAGGTGTGATGTTTAACTTAGCATTTAAAGATCTCATTTTCACTGAGAAAATCGAGGAGATCACTGTCATAGGTGTAATGTTAACTTAACAGCGATTGATTTTGCGATATGAGCAACTTTGGCCAGAAGTGTAGTATTAACTTGCCCGAGAGATTCTGCAATTTGCGCAATTTGGTGGACTCGCCATCCTATTGAAGAGGACTGAGAAGTTGAAATTTTGTCAGAGGTGTGATGTTAACTTGACCGGAATTTGTCTTGCGATTTGAGCAAGTTTGGTCAAAGTGTGATATTAACTTGACCGGGATTTATCTACTGCTAGAAGTGTGATTTTGAATATACAGTATTTTGAGTGGACTTGTCATTCTATTGAAGAAAATTGACAAGTTGAAATTTTACCCCCGGGAAACATCAAAGCCTTACTGTTAGAAGTGTAATGTTAACATAACAGGTTCGATCTGTAATTATTTTGCTAGAAAAACAGTCACAGGCTTTTTGTGGTCCTACCATTCCATGGGTAGAATTGGTAAGGAATTTTGGAGAGAATTTTAGAGAATGAGTTGTCAGAGGTAACTGTTAACATGACAAATATTGATTTCCATAGAAAATAAAGATTTACTGTTAGAGGTATAATGTTTAACATAACAGTAATGGAATTTTGCGATTTAAGCAATTTAAGTGGACCTGTCATTCTATTGAAGAGAATGACAAGACTAGACCCGTCAGGGATCTAAATATTTCTTTACCGTCAGAGGTGTGATATTAACTTAACGGATCAGATTGAATCTTGTCAGAGATGTGATATTAACTTAACAAGAACGTGAACTACAGGTGTACTGTTAACTTAGCTCCATAAGAACTTCAATTTCATTGGGGAGACTGAAGATATCACTGTCATAGGTGGGGTTAAACTTGACAGTGAAAGTAATGCTAGAGGTGCGATGTTAAACTCAGCATTGGTCATCTCGACTCCGATACGGAAGTTCGAGGAAAAGTCATTGTCATAGGTGTATTGTTGAACTTAACAATGAATTGGATGCTAGAGGTGTGGTGTTAAACTTAGCATCACTCATCTCAGCTTCGATATGGAAGCCTGAGGAAAAGTGACTGTCAGAGGTTTAATATTGAACTTGGCAGCAGCTTAATCACTGTTAGAGGTGTAGTATTAACATAACAGCAGTTTGTCAGAGGTGTAATGTTAACATGACAGTAGTTGGTTTGCGATATGAGCAATTTTGAGGACTTATCATTCTATTGATGAGAATTGACAAGTGGATTTACTTGACAATTTTGTTGATTTGTGACTCCATGTAGAGGAGCGACAAGTGAAGCTTGTACTCGCTGAAGAGTATTAAAACTTTCAATTGTCAGAGGTTTGATATTAAACTTAACAATGATTGTATTTGTGGACCTGCCATTCTATGTAAGAGAATTGGTAGGGAAATTTGATGGAAAATAAAATGAATTGTCAGAGGTGTAATATTAACGTGACATTCGTTGATTTCCTAGGGAGGCGGGAGATTCGCCATTAAAGGTGTAATATTAACATAATAGCTAAGATTTTAAATGAGTTTTGTTGTCAGACGTTTAATATTCACTTGACTGAATCTGTTGGGAATTGAGAAATCTGTTTTGTCAGAGGTTTACTATTAACGTGACAAGTCCTAGCTCATTTTGTTGGAGGAATGAATACAGGTATTTTTATGGCCCTACCATTATGTGAGTGAGAATTGGTAGGAGATTTTGGAGGAGGATGGGACCAAGTCCCTCAAGGCTTTTAGCAAACCTTCTACTCAGGCTCGTGTTTCCGCGTCTGAGAAAGGACGCGGACCGTCTGACATTGGAACGCGAGGTCTGCGTCTCTTGGAGGACTTTGAGTTTGAAGCCTTACAAGCTAAAAACTGACGGCTCAGTCATCTGAAAGTTGCAGTGACAATCAGAGAGCACCGCCGTGATGAACTGTTCGCAATGGCACTCGAACCCATGGGATGAGAGCTTCGCAGTTCATATTTGAACTTGGTCTCTTGGGGCTGAGCGCGAACCTCACATTTCTAAAGTGAAACGCGATGATCTCATTTTGGCACAGCCTCCTACTGAACGCGTGTCTTGCGCTTTTGAATAGAAACGCGAAGGTCATCCTTTAACACCGTCAGCGACTCTCGAATTTTAAAATCGAAACGCTTTTGAATTTCCAAAAATTCATTTTATTATTAATGATACTTGGGCTTTTACCCTTATAAGTAGTTTTATATTTTTCAAAATCCATTTTCATTTTCTCAAGAGATTTTGACAAATCATTTTTCTCATTTAAAACAATCTCAAATTTGTTCTTTAATAAATCATTTTCTTTTTTCAACCTTTTATTTTGAGCAAGGGAAATTTCATATCTATTTTGTAATTTTTTAAAAAATTGTGCTAATTCATCCATGGTCAAATCCTCATCTTCTAAAGAGTTTTCTAGGTTTACCTTAGAAGCTTCATCATCATGTGCCATGAAACACATGTGTGTCATGAAACATATGTGTGCGATGTCAATCTCCTCTTCGGATTCCATCTCCGACTCATCCCACTGTACGCGTCAGAAGAAATTGAAACTACGCAAATTTTTTATTTGATTGTAAAGAAAATTACAAATGATCAATAATCCGATTACAAAAGAGGGAAGAATTGTTGGATCTCCCCTTTGTTTAATGTTGGGCTCTTCGTGTAGCGATGGAGAGTGATTCTTATTCTCCGTTGAAGAACCGACCGAAAGCTTGATTTTCAGATCTTTTTGCTCTCATTGGAAGCCTACTGGTCAGGTATGAAACCTAATCAGTGGCTAAAATCTTAAAGAGACTAGAAACTCTACTTGAACTCAGCAAATTTATAGAGTTTTCTCCTCCAACACAAAATGTGTTTAGCAGCCTTGTGCTTAGCTTTCAACCTTCTGTATTTATCCAGCGTCAAGCATCAAGTGTGCCTTTTAGGGGATTCTCCTCCTTTTATCCTCAGAGCTCCTCCCATTTTACTCTGAGTTCCCCCCAGGTCCTCTCTCAAGAGGTGGGAGGGACTGACCCAATCATGACTGACAGTTACAGCAAAAACGCGGGTCTCGCGTTGAACGCAGACCTCACTCTAATGTTGAGACGCGGAGCTCACATGCTCGCGTCTGTGTTGGAACGCGGAGCTGCTCAGGCATGCGTTTGAGTTGAAACGCGGAGCTCGCTGAGGTCCGCGTCTGACAAAGGACGCGAGGTCCGCGTATGGCGACCTCCGCGTCTGACATTGGAACGTGAGGTCCGCGTCTGGGAGATTCACGTTGGAGGTTTTGTCTTCAGTAATTTTTTAATAGCCTACAGAACCCCCTCCAAAGTTTTTGAAACTCCGTGGTTGACTGAGACGGATTTCAAAATACTTTGGATTTCGGTTGAATCTGGACTTTCTGTAATTGGACTGGCATTCTTTTGAGAGGCAGTCTCGAGCTTGATCTTGTCTTGATTCTGGACTTCATGAGTATACTAGTGAACTGCTTGAAGCCTTCAAGAAAGATCGTTGTAATTTGATTGTCGGTATACTGTTGAACCGGCAGAGTTATCAATTGCCTTTGCCCGTGTACTGTTGAACTGATTGCAGTAGCAGAGACATACTCTTTGTATTGGGGGAGAGAGAGGACGCAGCTCTCACAGACGCGGTTCTGACACACTGATCAAGTGGAGACGCGAACTTCACTAAAGTTGAGACGCTCTTAATTGTTGTAGAGACGCGGCTCTCAATTACTGTAGAGACGTAGCCTTTACTTACTGTTGAGACTCGACTCTTAAGTTCGTTGAGTCACGGCTCTATGCTTGAGACGCGAAGGTAACGCTCAAAGCTTCTTTGGAAGAGTTTTAATTGCCAGACGTGTGATATTAACTCTACTGGGAAAATTTGAGAAGGCTACTGTCAGAGGTATGATGTTAACTTAACAGTGGGATCAGGACTTGTGATTTGAACAAGTTTTGTGGACTGCTAATCTATTGATGAGAATAACACTATTCTATTGATGAGAATAACAAGTAGAGTTTAATCCGCTGGGGATTATGCCAGAGTCTATCGTCAGAGGTTTAGTGTTAACATAACTAGAACTCTGCTGGGAATGAAAGTTTGTTGTTAGAGGTGTGACATTAACAACAATGATTGATTTTGCGATCTACGCAATTTAAGTGGACCTGTCATTCTATTGAAGAGAATGACAAGTGAGATTAGATTTGTTGAAGATCCATGGAGATTTTTACTGTCAGAGGTGTAATGTTAACGTGACGGGTTTGCATTTACAATTTGAGCAAATTGAATTGTCAGAGGTGTGATATTAACTTGACAAAGATGCGTGCTAGAGGTGTGATATTAACTTGACAAAGATGCGTGCTAGAGGTGTGATATTAACTTAACACCACGGAAGTCTCATTTTCACTGAGAAAATTGAGAGATCATTGTCATAGGTGCAATGTTAACAATGAAACGTATGCTAGATGCAATGTTAACAATGAAACATATGCTAGAGGTGTGATGTTTAACTTAGCATTTGAAAATCTCATTTTCACTGAGAAAATCGAGGAGATCATTGTCATAGGTGTAATGTTAACTTAACAGCGATTGATTTTGCGATATGAGCAACTTTGGTCAGAAGTGTAGTATTAACTTGCCCGAGAGATTCTGCGATTTGCGCAATTTGGTGGACTTGCCATCCTATTGAAGAGGACTGAGAAGTTGAAATTTTGGTCAGAGGTGTGATGTTAACATGACCGAAATTTGTCTTGCGATTTGAGCAAGTTTGGTCAAAGGTGTGATATTAACTTGACCGGGATTTGTCTACTGTTAGAAGTGTGATTTTGAATATAACAGTATTTTGAGTGGACTTGTCATTCTATTGAAGAGAATTGACAAGTTGAAATTTTACTCCAGGGGAAACATCAAAGCCTTACTGTCAGAAGTGTAATGTTAACATAACAGGTTCGATCTGTAATTATTTTGCTGGAAAAACAGTCACAGGCTTTTTGTGGTCCTACCATTCCATGGGTAGAATTGGTAAGGAATTTTAGAGAGAATTTTAGAGAATGAGTTGTCAGATGTAACTGATAACATGACAAATATTGATTTCCATAGAAAATAAAGATTTATTGTTAGAGGTATAATGTTTAACATAACAATAATGGGATTTTGCGATTTAAGCAATTTAAGTGGACCTGTCAATCTATTGAAGAGAATGACAAGACTAGACCCGTCAGGGATCTAAATATTTCTTTACCGTCAGAGGTGTGATATTAACTTAACGGATCAGATTGAATCTTATCAGAGATGTGATATTAACTTGACAAGAACGTGAACTACAAGTGTACTGTTAACTTAGCTCCATAAGAACTTCAATTTCATTGGGGAGACTGAAGATATCACTGTCATAGGTGGGGTTAAACTTGACAGTGAAGGTAATGCTAGAGGTGCGATGTTAAACTCAGCATTGGTCATCTCGACTCCGATACGGAAGTTCGAGGGAAAGTCATTGTCATAGGTGTATTGTTGAACTTAACAATGAATTGGATGCTAGAGGTGTGGTGTTAAACTTAGCATCGCTCATCTCAGCTTCGATATGGAAGCCTGAGGAAAAGTGACTGTCAGAGGTTTAATATTGAACTTGGCAGCAGCTTAATCACTGTTAGAGGTGTAGTATTAACATAACAGTAGTTTGTCAGAGGTGTGCTGTTAACATGACAGTAGTTGGTTTGCGATATGAGCAATTTTGAGGACTTGTCATTCTATTGATGAGAATTGGCAAGTGGAGTTACTTGACAATTTGGTTGATTTGTGACTCCATGTAGAGGAGCGACAAGTGAAGCTTGTACTCGCTGAAGAGTATTAAAACTTTCAATTGTCAGAGGTTTGATATTAAACTTAACAATGATGGACCTGTCATTCTATGTAAGAGAATTGGTAGGGAATTTTGATGGAAAATAAAATGAATTGTCAGAGGTGTAATATTAACGTGACATTCGTTGATTTCCTAGGGAGGCGGGAGATTCGCCATTAAAGGTGTAATATTAACATAACAGCTAAGATTTTAAATGAGTTTTGTTGTCAGAGGTTTAATATTCACTTGACTGAATCTGTTGGGAATTGAGAAATTTGTTTTGTCAGAGGTTTACTGTTAACGTGACAAGTCCTAACTTATTTCGTTGGAGGAATGAATACAGGTATTTTTGTGGCCCTACCATTATGTGAGTGAGAATTGGTAGGAGATTTTGGAGGATGGGACCAAGTCCCTCAAGGCTTTTAGCAAACCTTCTACTCAGGCTCGTGTTTCCGCGTCTGAGAAAGGACGCGGGTCCGCGTCTTGCGGCCTCCGCGTCTGACATTGGAACGCGAGGTCTGCGTCTCTTGGAGGTGTTTGAGTTTGAAGCTTACAAGCTAAAAACTGACGGCTCAGTCATCTGAAAGTTGCAGTGACAATCAGAGATTCGCAATGGCACTCGAACCCATGGGATGAGAGCTTCGCAGTTCATATTTGAACTTGGCCTCTTGGGGCTGAGCGCGAACCTCACATTTCTAAAGTGAAACACGATGATCTCATTTTGGCACAGCCTCCTACTGAACGCGTCTCTTGCGCTTTTGAATAAAAACGCGAAGGTCATCCTTTAACACCGTCAGCGACTCTCGCATTTTAAAAATCGAAACGCTAAGGTCATGTTCTGGCGCAGCCTTAGGCTGAACGTGGGTCTCGCGTTCTTGAAGTGAGACGCAGATCTCGCATTTTGGCCAGTGTTCTAAACGGCAGCCACAACGGCTACATCGGCCGGAAAAAAATTTTCGGAGATGGGGATATATCGGGAATTTTTTAAAAATCGGATGTCAAAATCGGACTGTATATATATATATATATATATATATATATATATATATATATATATATATTCTTGTCTTAAATCGTATCTCAATAAGATAATATATGCATAAATTATATAAATCTACATAAAGCATCATACTTATATGTTTAAAATATATTTAACTCGATAACTTGCATTAAGCCTATGAATCCATAATCACTATCCAAGTGTAGAATCTTCAAAAATGTCACATTGACACATCACTCGAATTACCCAAATACCTAACCTAGAAATTGGGTGTAAAATGCTATATCGGGTCCAAAATTGCCGAAATTGCGGCCGATATATCGGGTCCATGCCTATTTATCGGCGATTTTGGATGAAAAAAGCTATATCGGTTTGGATGTGCCAAATCATTGCGTCTAGGTGTCGTAAATGCAATATCAGCGCAATATCGGGGATATTTAGAACACTAGTTTTGGCACAGCTTGAGGCTGAACGCGAACTTCACGTTTTGGCGCTGAAACGCGCAGCTCGTGAACGCGAACATCGCGTTTTGTTGTAGAAATGCGGGCCTAAAGCGAGCTTCGCGTTTGGTGCCGAAACGCAGGGGTGAAAGCGAGCTCTGTTTGCTGATGGTGAACTTGACGTCTTTGTCGACGATCAGCAATCCGTTTGGCTCGCAGGAGTTGATGCGAACCCCCTGCAAATTGATTTTGCTGAGCCTTGGGAGGAGTTTTGCGTCAAGATTGGCCTCCACCACTGTGTTGGTCATGAGCTAAGACAACTGGCCTTGCGGGTCTCTTGAGAGACGTTGTCGCAAACCATATTGGCTCAACAGGAGGTTGTCAGAAGCTCAAGGGAGGTTGAGTCACTTGCTTTGTCAAAAAGCATATAGGCTTCTCTATGAGAAGTCTCCGAAGAGCCTTGAGAGCAAGTCGATACTCAAGACTTTGGGGCTAATGGAGCATGAGAGAAGTTATTCGAACTTCTCTTGGTCGAATTTGACGACGAGCGATTCAACAGTTTATCCGAGAAGCTTGAGGTCAGCTTGCACTACTATCTTCTTATTGGTAGAGAAAACAGATCCCCGGCAGAGTCGCCGTCTTTTGTGCGCGTCAAAAAAAATTGAAACCGCGCAAATTCTTTATTTAATTGTAAAGAAAATTACAACGGATCAATACTCTGATTACAAAAGAGGGAAGAATTGTTTGATCCCCCCTTTGTTTAGTGCTGGGTTCCTCGTGTAGCGGTGGAGAGTGATTCTTGTTCTCCGTTGACGAACCGAACCGGAAGCTTGATTTTCGGATCTTCTTGCTCTCATTCGAAGCCCACTGGTCATGTATGAAACCTTAATCAGTGGCTAAAATCTTAAAGAGACTAGAAACTCCACTTGAACTCAGCAAGTTTATAGAGTTTTCTCCTCTAACACAATATGTGTTCAGTAGCCTTGTGCTTAGCTTTCAGCCTTCTGTATTTATCCAGCTTCAAACGTAAAGCATCAAGTGTGCCTTTTAGGGGATTCTCCTCCTTTTATCCTCAAAGCTCCTCCCATTTTACTCCGAGTTCTCCCTGGTCCTCTCTCCAGAGGTCCCCTTAGAGAGGTCTCCTCTTTTTTTTTGTCCCCCTTCTTTTTTTTTGTCCCCCTATCTTTCCTCTAGCTATTCATAACTATTTATAGAGAATTGGAGTGTAACTGGCCCCTTAAAACTTTCCATTAATGGGGATTAATCTCTCCTTTAAGTCGGGAGAACGTGGGAGTGACTGACCCAATCATGACTGACAGTTACAGCAGAAACGTGGGTCTCGCGTTGAACGCGCACCTCACTCTGATGTTGAGACGCGGAGCTCACAGGCTCGCATCTGTGTTGGAACGCGAAGATGCTCAGGCTTGCGTTTGAGTTGAAACGCGAAACTGGCTGAGGTCCACGTCTGATAAAGGACGCGAGGTCCGCGTATGGCGACCTCCGCGTCTGAGGCTGGAACGCGACCTCCGCGTCTAGCATTAGAACGCGACCTCCGCGTCTGGGAGGTTCGCGTTTGAGGTTTTGTCTTCAGTAATTTTTTGATAACCTACACCCACGTGGCCACCATCGCCTTCTTCTTCTTTTGCACGTTCTTGGAGATTGTAGCTTGTAAAGAGAGGCAATCCGCAATTAGATGACTCGTTCTTTTGCAATGGAAGCACGGACCCGTTTCCTCCCTTTTCTTTTCAAGTCTTCCTTGAGGTCTTCCTCTTCGGAAGTTGCTTTGTCTACCTTTCTTGTAAAAACATCTTGCCCACTTTTCTAATGGGCATGGCAAAGTCCTCATCGTAGTCTTCCGATGATTCTTCTTCATCAAAGGAGGAAGGAGTCGCCTTGAAAGCTATTGCTTTCTTCTTTGAAGCCTCTTTTTCTTCCCTCACTTCCATTTCCATCTCATGGGTTTTGAGATTACCGATGAAGCCAAAGAAGTCCATCTCCTCCCTATCGTTTAGCTCCTTGAAGATGATTGCCTTGACTTCCCAAGATTTGGGAAGAGCTCTAATGACCTTTCGAATTTTTGGTCCTTGTCAATCTTGTCACCTAAAGAGGATAAAAGATTAGTGATCTTGGTGAAATGAGTGAGTATTTCATCTATACTTTCATTATCAAGTAAATAAAAATTCTCATATTGAGAACGGAGCAAATCAATTTTGGATCTCTTGACTTACGACGTCCCCTCATGAGTAATAATAAGATCATTCCAAACTTCATAAGCGGATTTGCAATTAATCACACGAGAAAAATCATCTTCATTTAATACTTGTGTAAGTGCATATTGGGCTCTAGCATTGGCCTCATAGTCCTTAGCGGTTGTTTTGGACCATGTATCCTCATCACCGTGAAGTTCAACAAATTCTTTGGTAATGGATTTGGCAACTCTAACTCCTAGGGAAACTTTGAACTTCTAAATGGGAAAGTTCAACCCATCAAATTTGGGTGGGGACTTGATGCTAGAGAAGTCGAGTAATGCCATGAAAACAAGTTAGTGCACAAACAAATAATAGATGCAACAAATAAATATAGCCAAATAAAGAGGATCTCCCTAAGGTGGTTAAACCAAAAGCTATGGTTAAGCTCTGATACCAATTGAAAATTATCTAGAGGGGGATTGAATAGGTGATGGCTATAGTTAATGGCAAATAATGCGGAATTAAAAACAAAATAGCAATAAACAATAACAATTAGATAGATCTGCAAAAGAGTAAACAATATAAATGCAAGTAAAGAAAGAGAGTAGAGTTTAGAAAGATAGTAGACAATCGCAAACACAAGAATATGTTTCGACGTTTGAGTTATTGCTCTACGTCCCCGCCTTCAACACGATGAAGGATTTCCACTATGAGCAATCCCACCGGATCGTCAATCGATTATAAATTCTCACTAGAACTCTTCGGACACACTTGTCCTCTCTCACGTTGCCGCAACACCAACTTAAAGCTCACTAGCTCGCTCGAGACCGCAACCTCTACAACTTCTCAATTGAAGAAAATGGTGATCAACACTTGATCACAAAGACAGTTCACAAGCACAACCCTACAACCAAGATGAGGAAGTGAAACACTTGAAATTGTGTAGTGCAAATAGCAAGTGGAGATGTAGAGGAAAGGCTCAAGCTAAAACACCAAATTTTGAAAATTGTTGGCTCAAGAAAAATATTTGCAAAGAGGCTAAACTATGAAAAACTTTGATATAAGGCTTGTAAATCTTGTTTTTAAGTTGTTTCATACTTCCACTATTTATAGGGGATGAAAACCAGGCTAGAAAATACAATAGATCCGTTGGGACAAGACCCAACAAAAGACAACTGAATCTAGCCGTTGGGAGCCAACTCAGCAAAATTTTCTGCTGTCGGTCGACCGGGCGGTCAACCGCTGTCAGATTTTTGACCATTGGGAAAGCAGTCGACCGGACGGTCGACCGTGGATCCCAAACAGAGAGTAAAACTCTCTGTCGGTCGACCAGGCCGGTCGACCGGAACAAACAGAGAGCACTGCTCTTGCAGCCGGTCAACCGGCCCGGCCGACCGAAGTGCACGAGTGCACTTTGGTGCACGTCGGTCGACCGACAGAGCAGTTCTGCTCCGCCAGCGGTCAACCAGCTAAGGGCAAAAATAGGTTTTTGGATATTTTTTTCAAAACCAATCTTTTTCCAATAAATTTTCTTTTGATAGATAAATACAAAATAGAGTTCTAAGGCTTTGAGGAAGTAGAGTGTGATCATAAATCAACACCAAATAAACTAGAACTATATTTTGATAAAAATCTTTTTTAAAACAAAAAAAACTAGTTTTTCCAAAACTTATTTTCCCGAAAACTGATTTTCCAAAACTTTGTTTTTCTGAAACTCGGTAAGAAACATGGTAATAAATTTTTACTAGAAACACAAAGTAATATGAAATGTATGTGTGTGTGTGTGACAATCCCAAAGCTATCAACTTCTTTCATCTTGATTTTAACAAATGACTATAAATCCTAACTAAAATGGAAATTGATAAAAATACAAATCTTTAAATAGTCTTCTCGATATGCTTGATCCTTGAGCTCTTCTAGTGTGCTAGGCTCTGGAATCTAAATCTTCTTGGCTTCTAAATGTGTGAGTCTTGTGATGGAGCCGAAATGCAACATATGATTTTACCTGAAACTTAATTAAACAATTTTGTTAATACCTAACTACATATGGTTTGTCATCATCAAAACTAGGGCTAATGGCCTTTGGGCCAACACATACCATGCGAGGCGTTTGTTTGGAGCACTCTGTAGACTGTCAGCATCCACATAAAGAGCCGACTTGGAAAGAACGTAGACCCACCCGATTTTGCTATCTTCTCTGCACCTGTAATGGAGGGGAGATAATCTTCAGGGTACACTTGAAGAGGAACCCTTACCCTCCAGTGAAAGCTGAAGCCTGTCACAGTACTGCACAATTAAAAATCACAAGCATTTAGAAAACATTGTTATCAACAAGAATATATGATTGGTGGTCATATCTCAAATATACTACCTATATTTATACCTCCCCCCTGTAATTATTGCACAACAAAATCACATTTATTATCCAAAAATGTAGCCGATCAAATAACAAATATGAACCAAAAGTATCTTGAAAGAGGACTCATATATAACAGGAGCATCAAATGCAGTTGAGAAAACATATTCTGATGCTGACATGTTGATCATATAACAAATCTAAAAGAATTTGATAAGCAATCATTTTTCGAATATCAACAATCTCAATTTGCACCATGTAAGATAACCAGGACTGGGGATGAATGCCAGCTTGATGCGTCTACACCTGAGTAGCTAAATGTGAGCAAGTATCTTTCGCCCAAAGGCAGCTAGAATCAAATGAACTATTTCTTGAGATAATGGCCTCTCATAAAAATTGACTGCTGTAGCCTGAATATTTCAATGATTCTTAGAAACTGTCCACAGAGATAATGGCTCGTATTAACATTTTCTATTATTTCATCCTCAATTGAGATTACTTCTAACTTCTTGCAAGTGCACTGATTTATTATCCTATATTTTAGTGCGTTGCGACTCAACATCCTGAACCACAAAAATACAATTCATCAACAGCAGTTTAATAAACTTTTCCTCCATCTTCATGGGTATCCTGCGATAACAAATCTAAATTAACTTCGTATTGCCAATATGAATTTCAAGCTTTGACTTGACAGGTGAAAGATAATGCCACGGCCGTCTCCATTTTATTGGCCTAACTTACTGATCTCCGTTGACAAGCCTAAACCATCTCAATCAGTTCACCTTCAATTTATCCTCAACGGCGAGCTAGTCTAACTGGTTATGAGTGCACCCATTCTCTTATCCTAACCCCTCATCCATCTCGCGATTCTTATTTGGACTATATTCATTCTTCCTACAAGTTTATTAAAGACCCATTCCATGTATTCAACTTTTCATGATGCTAATTCCAAATCCTTCAGATTTTAAAGCTTCCTCTTACTATTCTGCTTTAGGAAATATCCTTTCTCTGGTCTTATAACCAACACCACGGCATATTAAATGAGGGAAATTATCCCTTCTCTTCTTTTCTAAGTTCTCGTGTGACCTCCACCTTTGATTTCAACTTCCTTCACCAAGAATCTTTAACCTCACCCTTAATACACTTGACATTACCCATTTTTTTACTGTTTCTTTCTCTCGTTCAATCATGTTTTATATCTCTCCTTAGTTTCTAGTATTTTCTATAAATTAACATAAGTTTTAGATGTAGCCTCGCAAACCGCTTTCTTAGCTTCATTTTTTTCTAACTTGTATTTTTCAAGACTACGATCATCCCATACTCTTAATGATCTTTATCAGATGTCCTTGCATTGATTCTTTGTTGGTAACTTATTATTTATAGAACCTCCAAAGGATTTCTTTTGCTATTCTTGCGATTTAACTAGACGTATTATTCCACATAAAGTAAAAATATTCATAACGACATCACTAGACATCCTAGCTCAATGTGACATAATTGGGAGGAGAACAGTACTTTTTGGTTTAAAATAAGTTTACTGTTTACTTCCATTGGAGAAAAATCAATAGAAAACGAACGAATTAGAATCAACCGATATCTTTATCGGAGCATACAAAGAGGAAAAAACAACATAACATACATTTTGGTAATACCAGATATTTTTCAGCACAAACTAAAAGTCGCTTCAGTTTAAATGTTTTTAATGTAAATAATTGGTACGGATGTGTCAGAAATTAAAAAAAACATCCATCTTTATTAAAGTAAAGCCATTTTTTAAATAAACAAATAATATATATAACTGAAAAAAACTACAGCAAATTAGTCTGTAATCAGAACCATTTGCGTGAAAGGGAGAATCTAAAACAAACAACCAGATGATTCAATAATATCTATATGCAGTCATACAAACAGAAAACCTTACACAGGTCACAGATTCTGGCCAGGAAAACTTGAGTCTTGGTATTGAGTGTTAGTCATACCTAAGCTAGGGAAACCAGATGAATGTTGAGATTCCACGCTAGCATACAGCAACATGTGCTGGAGATTTATGCACATCCAGTGAATATCACCAAGTGATCAGATGGGTTATCCATTCTGGTTCAGTCTCCAAGATGTAACTAGTATGTTCCTTAAAACATAATACCAATAATCTAGTTATGCTTCATATCCAAAATACAGTGAACTTGGCCTCTTCAGAATTGCAAATAAAATGATGTGTCTGTAATGCATTTAGGCAAGAAATGCCAATGGACGACGGCCCTGGAACTGAGTACATGTTCTGAAGGCATAGTATAGTAAAACAAAAAAACCAAAAGCAGCAAAGCGGAATTGAATAAACACCCAACAAGTACTCCAGCAAATGCCTAACTCTTAATATATTTTCTACAATGAAATGTATAATGAAGAATATAAATCTGTAGAAATTTTCGTCGTTGCAATTTAAGAATTTGCATGTAGATTTTTCAACGATGCAGATATCTAGCTGCTGATATGTCCGGATGTGAATATAAGCAAAGATTTATTGGAAGAAAGTCAAATGCACCCACTTGTGGAGACAATAAGAGAATTTAAGACGTATATTGCTTGCAGAGATTGGTAAAATAAGAGCTTGAACCATACAGAAGATAATAATAAGCACTATTTTCAAGCTGGAATTTGTTATGATAATAAGATTACTTAATCCAAATATAATGAAGAGTGTCTTTAAACTACTCGGTAAACAAACATGAAGCCCCACGACTCGGTCTTCCTTCCCCTCTAAAGATCCCAACCCACCCCACGCAGGCACACATATTCTGGGGAAAGGAAGTCAGACATAAAATCTAATGGTAGTAATCGAAAGAAGCATCACCCTGAAAATGAAAGAAGCACAGCTTGGTGAAACCAATACAAATCTAGCAGCTTACCAAAGTTTCTGGTGCTATGGACAGAAAGAAAGCAGGCCAAAGGACCCTTATAAAGGGAAAGCAGCAGATTTTGCAGAAGGTGTTATGATAAAATATTTCACAGCTGCAAATCCTCAATATACCAGAGCTCGAATCGTAGAGCAATATCCACCATATTAACCTACGAAAAAATGATCATTTGATTCAGCCCCACTTTCTTGTTTCTCTTCCTTTCCAATCCTCTGCGAATAACATAAGAAAAGACGGGTATGGTTAACAGCAAAATATATAAATTGCAGTTCTGTAATGGAAACTAAGAAAAGAATTCTCTGAGGAATTCAGTTTACTAGAAATGTACTTTTTTGTATATTATTAACTGAGAAACAGTATGCATTGTTGATGACTAGGATATAACATTAGAGTTCTGGCATGATCAATTCCAAGACCAACATGAGAGAAACAAGTATAAACAAGTGCTTTAATCCCAGAGAAAAAGGGAAGGAGGGGACTACAAGGAAAGACACTAAAATATGATTGAAAAAAAAATCTTCCTCCTGTGATCATATGTTGCCATTCCTTAGTCTTGAACATCATAAGAAACATCCTCAGTCATTGTTTACGCACACCTTTCAGAAATGTCCTCTTTCTATAACATTTATTGTAGTAGGTTTAAGTACAAAGACTCGCTGAAAAATAAAACACAGGATCAAAGAGACAAATATTACTTCCACAATCAAAGATAGAAAACAAATCGAAGATCTTTTGGTCATTATAGCATTATAAATTGTCATATACTACAATAGTCTAAAAGGTTAGCAATTAACAACTTGCAGATAAAACTGCATGCTGTTGAGGACCAATGTGAAATACAAAAGGATGCACAATTGATACCCGCTAACACATAGGTAGAAAGACGATGCATGGGATACGGGATCCTCGTAGTAGGCTAGAGCAAAATCCAGCTGAGAGAGGGCAGACTTTAGAAACACAAGTTGGGAAGAGTGAACACTTTCATTGATGTGCTTCATCATCGATGAAATCTTTTTTACATTGCTCGCGTCGGACCAAATGGGGAGACCAATGCTACTCATTCTCATCTCAGTTGCTTTATCTCTTTCTCGGGTACCCTCACAAACTGCGGATACTAATTTGTTAACTATAGCATCATCAGCGGCTAGAATCAGAATATCTGCGAGATCTGGGTCACAATTTGTATCAATTTAACAAATTGTCGGGAATTCTAAAATGACACATTCTCGAAGAGCCGTATATTCTTCCTCTTGATCGCCGATGATTACAACATCGGGCAACCCCATCATACATTTGATCCCACCCAAATATATTTGCAAAGTAGATAATTTTCTCTTCAACATTGTTGCATCTCTTTACGGAGATGGTTGAGTTTCCCCATATCAGAACTACAGTCCATGAACACAGTTCATTTCCTACAAAAAATCCCAATTTAGCATGAATATACATGTCTTTGGAAATATTTCTTCACCTATAACAAAAATATTTTCTCCAGTTCCATAAATACATGCCCCACTTCACTTATTATAATGTCAAATTGGACGGCTCACTGCATATGTTTCTTGCAACATATTACTTTTTCTGTTACAAGATCAGCAATATCAAAATATGATAACATATTATCCAAATCACACAGGTAAATTCCATCCACCTCAAATTTACAACCTCAAATATGAGGACAAAGGCCCAAACAATGCCTGCTAGTTAAACAAAGCTGTAGAAAGAATCAACAGGTAATGAAACAAATGTATGATTTGACAACTTGATGAATGTATATTACCAATTTTTTTCTTATATGACCTCAATCAGGAGGGCAAGGCTAAATGCGCCCCCATCAACCAATACCTATATGATAACAAGACACAGGAAATCCATCTGAAAATCCTAATCAACATACGAGGGGGAAGGTGAAAGAGGAGCGCATTAGCCTGTATAGTTCAAGGGAGAATACAGAAATCCAACAGCTAAGAAATAAATTCCATTCCATGCAACTGCATGAGCATCAAACAAGACAAGACTTTTCTGTGAGAAAGGATAAAACATGTGAGTATAAGAGAAACAGAGTGAAATAACTTGATAAAAGCTTTCTCAAGAGTAACGCTCAAAACAGTCAATATCAATTTTAGAAAGCAGAATAGTGACCCTTGAGATAAAGCAATAAACACATCAACATCACTCAACTCATCTCACTGTCAATAAAGAGTAAGAGCATGTTAGATTGCTTGTTTATCATGCCAGCCTTTCAGGCATTTTGAACAATGACTCACACCTATTCCCGCTAACAACAATGAAACAGAGTTAACTGATGTTGATTTAACTGACTTCTGTGCCAAAAAAAATCTCCTAAGAAAAGTCAGTAAAGCACAGCAAGCAGACAACATAACAAAGCAGATGTTAATGAAAAGCAGCATCTAAAGGCCCAAAGCTATTAGCAATGAAAAGTAGGATTCAAAAACAGCGATTATACCTCCCACAGAGAGCCCAAAACAAACAGTGGGAAGAGGAGAGATCTGCAAACAAATGATTGCTTTCTCTCCTCTGCCCTTCTCTCCGCTCCCACCTATGTAGCACGGACGCTTCTATCATGGAGCCGTGTTGTGTCAAAATTTCAGCATACTAACCAATTCATACACTCGCTGCAGGGACTTTTTTGTCAAAGTTTCCACTTCAGTAGAGACTTTTTTGTATATTTGAGCAGAATTTGTACACTCGATGTAGGGGTACTCAAATTTATGGCATGCACATCCCAAAGGATATTTGAGCAGAATTTGTACACTCGACATAGGGATACTCAAAGGTATGGCATGCACATACCAAAGGAGTAAATATCAACCAATTCATTATAATCCTCATTGTAGAGCTCTGGTGCCATAAATTCAGGTTTTCGTGCAACATATGAAAAACAATTTCATTGATATATGCAGTATATCAACTTATATCAAAATTAACTGCAATATACATCTATACAATGATAGTGAAAACTCCTCCATGTGGACATGCAACAAAATTTTGTTACATATATAGTTTTTTTAAAGTGGCAAGCTTGTCTCGTAATGGAAAAAGATTGGAGGAAAAAAATAACAGAGATACCAGTTATACTCTGGGCTTTAGGCTGTTGCATGACAGTCGCCAGCCCAAGATCTCCAATCTTCACCTCACCATGGTTTCCATCATTAATGAAAATATTATCACATTTCAAATCTCTGTGTATGATTGGTGGCTTCTAACGGTGGAGATAGTTCAAGCCCGTCAATATTTGCCTTGCCCATACTTTCACAGCCCTCATGTCCACCTTATTGTGTTTCTTATGATACCTATATATTCAAATAAAATCACTAATCCTAGAAAAAAGAAACAAAAACCAAAAATCAAACAAAATTCAAAAGTGAAGGGTAAGTTGAGTGTAGCCAGAAGCGAACAGCTCGGTAATGACGTTAATGGTCTTGTTGTCATCGTCAACCCACAAAGTGTAAAATTTTGACAATATTCTCATGATTCAGGGACTTCAAGAGATGCACCTCAGAGTACAATCTCTCCAAGTTATCTAGGGTTTGCAGAATCTTATTGGTCTTAATCTGGTTCCACGCCACCTCAATTCCATCAAGTTCATCAAAAACCTTATATCTAATATTCGATTCAAATTATGGGATTGCACCATTAAAGCATTGTCATTGCTATTTAGAGACAAACAATATTAAAATATTAAATATTTTTCCCCAATAAAACGGTGGATTTGAAAAAAGGATACACAGCCTTGTATGCTCCTTTTCCTAGTATGTCCTTATACAGTTACCAAGTCAAGAATTAACTAAAAAAAATCAAATTTTAAGAAAAATAATAATACAAAATTAACAAGAAATTATTCACGAACAGATTGAGAGATCTTACACAAACATAACGGCGAGTTGGAGCCACCTCGATGACGTCAGGATCCGGGGGGCCTCGTCGGATCCGTCTGCTACGACAACGCCCATGATCACCAACGACGATTGAGGAGCTAGGGCTAGCTCGGCGCTCAAAATACAATCTAAAAGCCCTAAAAAGAAGCAAGAGAAACCAAGAATCCCAGACGAATCCGAGGTCAATACACGAACAAAACCCTAACAAGTTGAGAGCCAGTGCAAATTAAGCGGACTGGCCAAAGCCCCAGGAGCGGCGAAACCCTAGGATCGAACTTAGGAGCTGCGAAAATCTCTCGGTTTCGCGAAATTTGACGGGCAGAGATCGCGGGAGCCTAACCGATTTTTTAAGGGGGCGTAATAAGAAGCAACTTATAAGCGACGCAAGATGAGGACACGTGTACTAATTCGACGCTGGAGATTTGATGAGGAGATTTTTGGGTGTTTAAGATCGAATTTTGATAATAGGGACTGTTGGTTTCAGTACATCAGCATGATTAATTTATAATTTGAAGGTAAAATTTATGGTAATTTTGGATTTTTATCTGACAAATTTACTTGATTCCCATAACTCCTTGTAAAATAAAATAGTATATCACCCAAGCAATAATTTATCGCCAGCATGCTTAATTTGTAATCACTATTTTATTACTGATTTTTGAAGAAAACTTTTATGGTAATTTTGGGTTTTTTAATTGACAAATCTCCATGATTTACAATCTTTCCAATTTTTTTATTTTTTGATTTTTTAAGTGCAAAGTTTGAGTTCTAGCCCAATTACCCTTGTCAAATAATCACCCAAGTAATGCGTATCCTTTTCTTTATATGCTCTTCTCACCTGTTTGGTTAAGAGTGGAAGTGAGGAAGTGAGGAATTGAGAAAGTGGTAATAATTCCTTTTGGAACTTGGAAATTGGTTAGTAAGTTTTCTGGTGTTTGGATGTTGTTGAGAAGTGTGGTTTGGAAAATGTTTTGTCTTTTTTGGTGTTTGGATGGTAATGTGAAAGTGAAAGTGGAAAAGTTGACCACAAAGTTGACCGTAAAATAATATTAAAATAAAAATTAATTAAGAAAAATAAAAAATGGACTGTAATTAGAATGCAAGTGAGATTTACATGATCAAAAAATTAACTGTCTTGTGCAGCAACTTATTACAAATGAGATTTACATGACCACAAAATTAACTGTAGCACTCTGAAAGTGAGGAAATGATTGTGTAAAGAATAAAAGAGAAAAGGAAAAGGGATTTTCTTATTTTCCTTTTCCGGTGTTTAGATAGATAGGAAAGTGAGCAATTATACTTCCCTATTTCCTTACTTCCGTCCACTTCCTTGCAACCAAACAGCCCTAATAGGGCATGATTTACAAATGTTTTCTTTTGTCTTTAATTTCTTGAGAGCGAAGATAATCTATCAAGCAATGTGATCGGTTCTCTCAATATAATCTTTTCATAGAGAACAGAACATAATTTATTAGCATGTGCACACTTGAATGTGCTGCATGATAAAAATCCAATTTGACTCCAAAAAGACCAAACAAAGGTTCCTTTGATTAGTTTGTACTTCACTAAACTCAAGAGTTTCAATAGTGCAAGCAACATAATACAGCAGAATACACATTGGCTTTTTCTGAATCAAAGACGCTAATAGCTTGAAATGAAATAGAACATGGGAAGAGAAGGTAAAATGGGAGAGGACCATTCAGTCAGCAATTGCCAACAAAAATGGTTGTGTGTACAATTGAAAATTAACTTTTCTCTGCCCTTCCCCATCGCGTATTCGATGGCTCTTATGTACACTACAAAATACAATAAAACGGGCAGAGGGCAGAGTACGAGACCAACGAACAATATATATCACACATATGCTACAGTCTGCACATAAGTATACTCCAATGGTGGAAAGCATTTTGCATACTGTGCAGAAACCTGGAAGAACCTCCATCAGAGTTCTCCGACTCAAGACAGGCTAGAAAGAAATGTAGCCTTTCAAGCTCGCATGGAACATTTCCTTTCCAGTTGTCCCTAAGCTCTGGAAGCTGACATGAATTCTTCATCTGATCTGCGTGCTGACTGGGTGGATGCTGCTGATGAGGCCCTGTCCGACCCACGAACATTGTACTTCTCATAAACTCTCTCGCGGTTCTCAGACCACCAAGCCTCCGCTTGATGCTCTCCAAATCTCCTCCGGCTGCAATTTTATGTCTTTATTGTCAGTTGAAGAAATTGCTCAAGGCATTAACCAAGCACAAGGCAGGCATTGTACTACTGTGCCATCTGGCGAAAAATGCATATGTCCTATTTAGAACCTAGTGTTACCCTATTCAGAGTAGTTCAACTAGGTGCAGTTCTGAATTTATTTATTTCAGGTTTCGATAGCTTTAGAGCAACAAAATATTGATAAACATAAAAACTAAAATTAACAATAATGACAAGTCAAGCTTCAATTTTTGGACATAAAATGCGGACACTACAAATGTGTGAAATATACAAGAATTTCCACAAATAAGTAGTTGACAGACAAAAGTTAGAGGTCATCCCAAAATCAGGCCAATAGTTTTCAAAATGCAGGAAAAGAAAGGTTTTAACATGGAAAACAATTCCAGTAAGAGAGATGGCAGAGGAATTTCAAAGAGGGTCGCCATGCTTGATGCTTGATTAAATAGCCAGTGTTCAGAAATAAAAATATTAATGGAATAAGAAGGCAGCACTTCGTATACAAGCTGATATTTAACATTCAATAGAAAAGGTTGGAAAAGAAATGCATGCAAAAGCAATGTCACACTCCAGATATTAAGATAAGGTATTTCTCATTTACCTGAACCGTACCCTCTTCAGGTCTCTTGTTCCATCACGAAGGGCCATGAGGGTTATATATACACCAGGTTCATATTGCTCAATCCATTCTGCCTCAACTTGATTACTATTTGATGTGGGGCTTCTAGATTTGGAATCATTCTCACCATTTTGAAAGTGTTCAGCTCCTTTACTGTCAAGGTCCTCTGCTTTACTAGATGAAATCATATGCCCATCATTGCCGTACTCTCTTCTCAAATGCTCTTCCGTCCCATGAGAATCAACGATCCCACGGTTTTGAAATATTGTACTCAATTCATTGGATTCATGAGGATCCTCTGATGCAAAATTTTGTGTAGAAAACCCATTTGTGTGGTTGGCATTATTAGCCAGCATGTTTGGGCCATTGCTTCCACTGTTTGGCAGGTGCTCTCTATTCAAACTCGACTGATCAATAAAGTGTGGCTCACTGCCATTGGGCAAGTAAACTGGTCTCATCTCTTCACTTTCATAGACACCAGGGGGCAGTCTCTCAGCCATATCTTTGAGCTACATCAAGCATACCAAAAGAAAATAGTGTAAGATAATTAAGCTTATTACAACACCTACTCAAATAGAAATGACAAGGAACAAAGGGTTTGAAAATCAGAGGATTCAGAGCTATGAAGCCAAACATACATGGTCTGGATTTTGAAAGGGAAGGAAAAAAAGAAAAATCTACATTAAAGAAGGTTCCTTGCTAGAAAAAGGAACTTAGAACATGTAGCACTATGCCCCAGATGTAAGGCACATTTTGTACTAAACTGAAAATAGAGAATACCTTGAAGAGTATCAAGCAAAGCATTAAAGTTAAAAAATTATGGAGGAAAATAAAGTCTAAAGTAATCAACATTCACTTCCAAGTTCCAAGGAATAGAAGAAAAAAAAAGTAACCGAAGCAACTTTCCAACTAATGGAAATGTTGAGGCAAAACGCTATCACAAAAACATATAGAGCTAATAATTATCTAGACGAAAGTTTGACAGGAAAAAGGGAAAAAGGCAAGAAATGATCAAGAATAGAAAGTGAAAAAGAGGCCACATCACGATGCATGCTTTCCACCTGAGACTCTGGCTCTAATGAAATACTAAAGGAGGCCAGGAAAATCATGATAAAATTTTGTGACTGAACACAGTAAATGGATAAACATACAAGCACTATCCACTGGCATGGGGCAAATTTACAAGATGGAATATGCAAAATAGCTAGACATCATCATATTAAAGTTATAGGCTGCATATTATCAGATCAACTTGGTATCATGCTACAAAGTTCAGCCATAACGACTTTCTCTTACTTAAACACAATAGATAGAATGGGATATATTTGGTAACTAACTCAATAAATATGTAATTATACAAGCAATATGACAAAATAGATAGACATCATCATATTAAACCTGTAGGCTGCATATTATAGGAATTGAATAAAAATTGCAACAATATTCAGACCAGCTCGGATTAGTGTGGAAAGATAATAGATGGAATGGGAAAGCAAAACAATCTAAAACATTTTTACTTGAAGATTAGTATGGAAAGACAAAGTTGTGTTCACACAAATATTAAGGAAAAAAAGAGTTTACCCAAAAAACATAACAATGTAAATACATGTGAGTGCACTGTACCCCAGTGGAAAATAGTCTGAACACCCATTCACAGTATGGTTATGGCCTTTTCCAGAAGAAGATGTTGATGATAAGTTGTAAATTTATGTAGCATAGTAGTTAGCCTAGGCCATATAAAAAGCATATATAAAAGCATATTATTTTTTGAGTTGGACTACAAATTTTCATTAAATCTAGTAAAGTAGATTCAATACATCTCCCACTCTCCCAATGCCTTGTGGATATGGGCCAGACAAAATTTTAAAAGATGAATAGTAGCTAGAGTATAAACTATAAAGTAACGGTGGTTACGGTGAATTTGTGGTGAAGTGTTAAATATTATTTTGTAAATTTAAAGGAAAGTATGCAGTAGAACCCTTAGGTTTTTGGTAGAGAAGTGTTAAATATTCTTTTGTAGATTTAATGGAAAGTATGTAGTAGAACCCTTAGGTTTTAGACCTATAGTTTAGTTGGAGGAAGAACGAGTGAGTTCCTATTCTCAACCCCTTCTTGATAATATTAGCAATTTAAGTAACGGCATTGGAACTAACTTGATGGCACAATTAGTTAATTCCTATTCTCCACACGAATGTATGATGAGAATTCCTTGCTTGATAACAGTAGCATTAGGTTATGACAAACCACAAAAGGATATAGCAGGCATTAACAAAGAACACACAAATAAATGAGATAATTAAATTGCCAAAACATGTATAAAAGAATAACCAGGAGATTAGATGTCCATGTGACAAGGAAACTAAGCATGAAAATCAAGTGTACTTAGATGTTTGGTTATCGTTTGATTATCCCATTTCATGAAGATGACTTGAATTGCATCACTAATTTAGTTATTTATGAAATCGCTTGTGCAAATTATACAATGCTAGATACCATATTGATCAAAGGATTTATTTGAAGTCACTGACAATAGCAAATTGTCTTGATTATCTTTAATTACTTGATTAACACAATAACAAATCAAAAAGTCAATGTTCCCAAAAACACGTAAGCAGAATAGTTACCTGTGCTGTAAGAGATTTTATAACTTCTTTTGCGGCTTTGGATTTTGCAGTTTCCTCTGCAGCCAATGCCACGGCTTCCTGAGCTTTCTTTGCAGATTTTTGCAACTCAAACTCCTGTAGTTCACAGCGTTGTCTCAGAGCATCAACCTATTCCAGGCCATCACAACATAAATAGGCTCCATTAGCTTACAGTGGTACTCAAACTCTGAGTGCAAGAGATTGACATACAAAAGCTAATGTCCAGCATACCTGAGCACGTAACTTTTGAACTTCCTGATTCAAGAGCTCGTTTGTTTTCTTCAGACTATCAGCAATGCTTTTGGAGAAAGATAGGCCAGAAGTTGTGGGAACTGGAGTTGCAGAGCGTGGGGGACTAGGTTTTCTTGAGAAAGGTGAAACAGCTCTGGAAGAGCTCAAAGATTGTGCTGATGTGCGAACTGCTCTGGGGATTCCTCGATGCAGATCGACTCTACCAGCAAAAGCAATGTCTTTTAGTTGTAACAACGAGGGACCTTGAGGTGGCCGAATCAAAGACAATGTCTCGGTTCTCTTTCCATATTTGGCTGCCTTGATATCCAGATTCTTAATCAAATCCAAATTGCTAGGTGATACAGCTTTTGACAACTTCATATCAGCTCTCTCGAATTTTTCTTTGCTTTCACCGGAGAGGCGTGGATTAGCATTTCTCCTGTTATTAGTTCCACCAGGTTCTAGAACTTTATTCAATTTAACATAACAGGAATCACACACTCGATAAGGCTTTCCAGGATTAGGAGCCAATGCAGCCCTTAAAGCCTTTCTGGAACTGCATGAATGACAGTGCACAAGTCCACAATTGTAGCAATTGTGCCTCTTTCGAGTAAATCCAAATGCTTGTCTGCATGCTGAACATTGAGACTGCTCCGCACCAGATACCCACTTATGATGGCATATAGCAGCGGTGAAGTTTGAACCACAGGCAATTCGTTTGACAGGTCTGTCCTTCAAAGCTTCAACAACTGTAGGCGTCTTCCGGTCTTCCAGATCTCCATGGCCCAATCGTCCATTGGCACCCTTTCCCCAGGTGTAAATCTCACTCCTGGATGTCAAGACTGTGACGTGGTACGATCCACAAGCAACCTCTGCAACAGATTCACCAGCAAGCTTTTCTTCAACCAAGCATGGAAGTTTTCCATCAGAATGGGGATTGCCCAGTTGACCATAAACAGTACTTCCCATTGTGAAAACACGTCCTGAAGTTGTTAAGCCGATTGTAAGACTATGACCACAGGCTAGCTTGTGAAAATTGTAATCAATAAGAGAAGGCACACAAGTGGGCTTTAGGCGTGGCTCCTTGTCACCATGACCAAGGCGATACTTGTCTCCATCACCCCAAGTGAACAACTTTCCAGATGAGACACTGGCAGTGGACTGAGTCACTATGACCTCTACCACAGCAGCAGTATGCCACACTCCACATGCAACAGCTATTGTTTTCAGGCCCATCAAAGATTCTACCTCCCTTGGATATGAAACACTTGCTCTATTTCCATGACCCAAGACACCAAAAGTTCCATCACCAAATGTGAATAGTTGCCCCATGGAAGTTATCAAGGCAGTATGCCAAGTGCCACAAGTAACAGAAGCAACTTGCAGACCCTCCAGCGGTCCGGAAACCCTCTTAGGTATCCAGTGACTAACATCAGTACCATGTCCAAGAAGGCCCACATTATGAGTGCCATCTCCCCAAGTATACAGTTCACCAGCCACAGATATAGCACAAGTATGGAACTCTCCGCAAGCAACAAAATCAGCATTACAGGCTGCTAGAGATTCAACAAGACGAGGGTGGGTTATATCTGCTTCAACTCCATGGCCTAGGCGGCCTCCTGATTCTTCACCCCATGAAAATACCTCTCCCTGTCTTGTAACAAGGGCAGCATGTTTGAAACCACAGGCCACATGGACTGCATCCAAAACTAGATTGGACTCCAAGGGCTTCGGTAAGAGGACATCAGTTCTTGAACAGAAATGACTTACATTTCTACCATTGACACCCTTCGCAGAATTGTCACATATGACCTCACCCCACACGTAAACATCTCCCAGAGCATCATAATCATCTTGTGCAGAACCGTGACTGGAAGTACTAGGAGCACTAGAGACACTGACTCTAAAAACATCTGACGAAGATCCTTTCACTTGCATATTTGTTACATCTGATCTTTCTGAAAGGGTCAAATTTTCTAAAGAAATTACAGGTAGCGTACTTGTATGTGGGTTGCTGTCTGGAGAACTAAAATCCAGTATGGTACTGATGGAGCTGTCACTTGCACTATTGGAGATCAAGTCCTTTGCGTCCTGAAAGAATGTTAAGGGATCCGTATATCAATAACCATAAAAATGAATGAAAGGACATAAAAGAAAATTCCATGCAAATAGAAATTTGTCATGAAGAATACTGAAAGTAAAATGCTACAGGCAAAAATATGAGAATAAGCAGCAAAACGACACAGAGTGACGATAAAAAAAATGATCTCCGAAACATCTTATTGGCTATTTTGATTTCCGGCCTTAACTAATATTTCACCCATATTTTGATAGAATGATCATAATTCTTAATCATCTGCCTTTATAGCCCAATTCATAGTTAGCAAGAGACCTTTCAGCATCCATATTCATTGAGGAAACTTTACATGATAAAGTTCTATGAAGAAGGGAAACTAAGAAAAAATGAGTGGGAAGGAGAATTCAGACTGCAGATTAAATGTTTGTAGAACTAGGAAAAAGAAAGAAAGCATATTGTATTCCTGTAAAATAAGAAAGATTACAAACTATTGTATTTGAAGTTGTAAACCTTTTCTTTCTATTATATAAGTTTTCAGATATGTTCCCTATATTACAAAGGTGATTGGTGCTTTTACCCCATCTTCCCCACTTGATGCTCCTGTCCAAGAAAATCAAGCTAGAATTCTCTTAAAGATCAAAATAATATTGATGAGGACATCACCATTGCTAGTCGTTTTTCTATGCCTTAGTTTATTCTTGAGTTTAGTTGTTTTTTCTATTTTGCTTTTAATACCATATCGGTTATATCCAAAAACTAGACTTTTGTAAAGCCTATAAATAAGCCCTAGGCTTCTTTTATTAGTAGTTAATAAAGGACTTGGGGCACCATCCGAAAAGACTAGCCTTCTACGTAGAGTTGCGCAAATTCTTATATACCCAAGACCATCCCTACGTCTAGCCAATGTGGGACTATTTGTTAGGCCCAAATCTCAACAATCCCCCCACGAACAAAGAGTCTCCCTGCAAGCTCAACTATCTTTACACTGGAAGATCAAATGCTCCATCGAGATCTAACTCTTCACCGCGTGGGAAGGCGGTACGCCTTATGTGAAGTACCAACTGCAGTCGGTCACTCCTCTACACCGCGTGAGAAGCGGCACGCCCATTGCAAAGGAGCACCACTGTCAAATTTCTCGAGAACCCAAACATTAGCTTCACAGGGCCTATTGCGCCTTTTTGCACCATTAGATGATCAGGCCCATTGTGCCTTTGCGTCATTGGGGGATCTACATCGTCGAACATCACTCACACACACGACTAAGTTCGGGGCATGGCTCTGATATCAATTGAAGGACTTGGGGCACCATCCCAAAAGGCTAGCTTTCTAAGTAGAATTGCCCAAATCCTTATATACCAAAAACCATCCCCACATCTAGCTGATGTGGGACTATTTGTTCGACCCAAATCCCAACAGTCAATGATGAATTAAAAATTTTCCAATTAAATTTCATGAGTCTTGAGTTCTTGAGATTAGGGTGTGAAGCCCGTAGTGTAAGGGGTATGAAGCCCGTGGTGCAAGAGGTGCGAAGCCCAAAATCTATCCGATTCTTATCTCTATTTATTAAACCTTAACTTCTTTTTTTATTTTTCTTGTCAAAACCCTAGTTTTCTATTTTTTTAATTTGAAGGTAATTGTGATCCTCCCGTGTTACATCAATTGGTATCAGAGCCACTGATTTTCAATCCCCTTCAAGTATTTTTCCTTCTCTCAAACCCTAGATCTAGATCCCTAAATCTATTTCAAAAAAAAGAAAAAGAAAAAAAGAGCCGAGATCTAAAACCCCAATCAGATCAAGAAACGATATAAAAAAATTACCACTCATCTTCTCCCTCCCAAGACTCATTCAAAACCCTAATTCTCCACCACCACTACCTCCATCAACAACCTCATATCTCCTCCAGATCACCATCATCATCGCCATCTTCTCCTCCAGATCACCACCATCATCGCCATCTTCCTCTCCTCATCGATCTCCTCCAGATCTCTCCACGGTGCCGCCACATCCACTTCCCTTCCATCACCAGCCGCCGATGAATTGGAGCACCACCTCCATCAAAACCCATCAACCCACCACCATCATCTCCATCAACATCAACCTCTTCAATCATCAGTAACACAACATTCTCCACCACCACCACCATTTCCTCTCCCACCGCGGAAGAAATGATGAGGACATCACCATTGCTAGTTGTTTTCTATGCCTTAATTTATTCTTGAGTTTAGTTGTTTCTTCTATTTTACTTTTAGTACCACATCGATTATATCCGAAAACTAGGCTTTTTGTAAAGCCCATAAATAGACCCCATGCTTCTATTATTAGTAGTCAATGATGAATTAAAAACTTTTCAGTTAAATTTCATGAGCCTTGAGTTCTTTAGATGAGGTGTAAAGCCCGTGGTGTAAGGGGGACGAAGCTCGTGATGCAAGAGGTGCAAAGCCCAAAATCTATCCGGTTCTTATCTCTATTTCTTAACCCTAACTTATCTTTTTTATTTTCTTATCAAAATCCTAGTTTCCTATTTCTTTGATTTGAAGGTAATTGTGATCCTCCCATGTTACATTAAATATGGCATTTAGGTTTTAATGAACTTCAGATCCATATTTATAGAAATTCATTCATGTAAGTATCATTAGAAACCACTCAGTAACTTTTTCTGCAGATTAAGATGGCCCTTACCTTATTCAGGAAAGTCTATTTAGAATTTTATTTCAAGCTCATGTATGGGATATTACAGAGGTTCATAATTTAATTGTTAGAACTGAAGTCAGTTCTAAATCATTAAACCAGTATGAGCTCAGAACCAAGCACCCAAGATAACATCCTCCAGTTTAATGAGATAATGAGAGAAAGTCATACGAGATGGTTTTGAGGACCGCAGTAAATAAACAAAAATAGCTACATGCCCTGCATTATCATTAATAGAAAAACAATATGTTCAAAAGCAGATGAAATTAACTCGAGTGTAATAAGTAGCAAGTCAAAAAAACCATTTCACATGCTTCAAAAAATCTGCTCTTAGACTTCATAATGCTTGGATAATCATAAAATACACTATAGTATCACTTTTCACTTCAGACATCCTGCATTTTTATACTTAAGATGATGAAATTATTTTAGAGATAATTAATGAAAATTTTGCAGAGTTAAGATAAATAATTACATCAAAATTAAGTCCACCACCCCATCCATCAATTTTTGATCGACTACCCTGAAATGAAGAGATCAATGCCTTTAGGCCTGCAAACCACACCTCTGCCTCAACTTTATCCTTGCATATCTAATAGAAACAAAATGAGAATCAAAATACATGAAGTCAAGACTATAAAGAGTAATGAGCAAAAAAAAGTAAGTACATTTACCAGATCAAGAGACCGCTTCCCGTTGTTGTATATAAGGGAAAAGGATAAGTACTCCTTCTCAGGACGCAAATATCGTTGAAAAACAGGCTGTGAAGTAAATATTATGAATATTGGTGATTTCAAAATTCAAAAGACAATATTTCTGAAGCAGTCAGCAAATAGCATAATTGAACAGATTGAAAAGACAAGTCACAGAGATGAACTCACAGTTCTTTGACCCGGAATAATTTTTGATACAGAAGCTAACTTCAGAGTTTTCTCTCCACCACTAGATAACCAAACCAACAATGATTCGTCCTGTGGAGCAGAAATAATTCATAACGAGTAGAAAGCATCAGTATTTGAACTCCTTATCAATTGCTTGTAATGGTATAATGTGTTTCAATGTCTATGCAGTAGACTTTATATATGACCGGATCAATAAAAACACAAAGGCTTGAGGTTGGAATTTTGAAAACTTTCTTATGCAGTAGTAGTTGAGATTTTCCGTTCATCGTAAAACTTAAAATTAATTATATGGAAAGTACCAAATTCCTACTATGATGTTTATCTTTCCTGTTTTGCACTGAGATTGAGATTGTTTCCGTTTAGCAACTAAATCTCGTGATCATCATTTTTCTCAAAAAAAAAATAACTCATGATTATCACAATGGTATTAAGTTTATATCTTGATCATTCAAAAGAAAATCTAGTGGGCTATACTTTCAATAATCTTAATTATTTTAATTTTCCAATACCCACTTGATACGATATTTTAAAAATGAATTATAGGTGTAATGGTTGTATATTATGATACTGTTAGTAAAGTGTCAGGATTTGATATGCATGGACATGTATTTACTTTTTGTTTATCATATATATATATATATATATATATATATATATATATATATAGAGTTAGACTTGTATCCTTTCAAAAGGATTTGATCCCGGATCCTTCCCACTCAAATTCAACCCTCCAACATTCGAATACAAGATCCACTCCGTTGAAGTTGATCTATACTATTTCAAGTATCTATAAACCAAAAATCAAGTGTTTTAAATACTTTTTGCCCATCCATCAAGTAGGGGAAAAACGGACGGCCTAAATAGTGAGTTGGTTAGTTTAACGGTGTAGAACATTTGAAATCTAACAAAAATTAGTTTATAGGGGTTTTTAAATGTTTAGATCATAATGAAATGGCTGGATCGAGAATTTGTATGTCTAAAGACATAGATCTAACCAACTCACTACTTTCGGCCGTCCATTTTGCGTCGCATGATGGATGGGCAAAAAGTATTCAAAACACTTGATTTTTGGTTTATAGATACTTGAAATAGTATAGATCAACTTCAACGGAGTGGATCTTGTATTCGAATGTCGGAGGGTTGAATTTGAGTGGGAAGGATCCGGGCTCGAATCCTCTTGAAAGGACACAAGTCTATATATATATATATATATATATATATATATATATATATATATATATATATATATATATAGACTTGTGTCCTTTCAAGAGGATTCGAGCCCGGATCCTTCCCACTCAAATTCAACCCTCCGACATTCGAATACAAGATCCACTCCGTTGAAGTTGATCTATACTATTTCAAGTATCTATAAACCAAAAATCAAGTGTTTTGAATACTTTTTGCCCATCCATCGAGTAGGGAAAAAATGGACGGCCTAAATAGTGAGTTGGTTAGTTAACGGTGTAGACCATTTGAAACCTAACAAAAATTAGTTCGTAGGGGTTTTTAAATGTTTAGATCATAATGAAATGGCCGGATTAAGAATTTGTATGTCTAAAGACATAGATCTAACCAACTCACTATTTTCGCTCGTCCATTTTACGTTGCTTGATGGATGGGCAAAAGGTATTATAAACACTTGATTTTTTATTTATAGATACTTGAAATAATATAGATCAACTTCAACGGAGTGGATCATGTATTCGAATGTCGGAGGGTTGAATTTGAGTGGGAAGGATCCGGGCTCGAATCCTTTTGGAAGGATACAAGTCTCTCTCTCTCTCTCTCTCTCTCTCTCTCTATATATATATATATATATATATATATATATATATATATATATATATATATATATATATAACTTACGATTTAAGGAATTGCATCATGTGTTTGTGTTTATGCTTCTTAAGGGTGCAAAAGAAGCCTTTTTTGAACTTACAATAGACTTAGGCATGAAATTATGTTTTGATCACTGGTTAGGTGTTTCTTCTATTTTTAGGCTTAGGTTCTTTGCAATTTTAGATTTAATCTTCACAACAATACACTGACATTAAATTGTTCTTGAACAAACCTACCAAAGTAACACTAATCTGTTTTGGTGAAACATCAAACCTGATCTTCTTTTTACCAAGATAGGAGATTTGAAAAGAATAACAATTATGTGCATTCCCTACCACATAGGGCTTTTTTCATTTAGACCTCAATTGCTTAAAGATGTTATGACAACAAGACCTTGGTAAGAGCTTGACCTGTGAGATGCTAATAAGGGCAGGATCAAAACCACTTTGGACCTGAAAGGTTAAATCATTAGATCTTGCAATCATGATGACTTACTAAGCACTAACATGTTAGAACTAAAACCAACTCCAAATGCCCCTATTCCTCTTTAAATTGTAAGCTTTTAGCTAAGATGAGAAATATAAATTCAACAATCCAGTGATGAAAAATTCAGTTTTAGGTGACTGCTTACACAGCTGCTTAACAAAGGGCGTTGAACTCAATTTCTGCAGAATCCCATGCATATGGAGGTCAAGGTGAGTTTTGCATCCGCAAACCCATTAAATTGAACACCATAATAATGAATAGTTTTTGGGTATGATTTTAATTAAACCCATTAATACAATTTTATATTTAATCCTTATCGGCCCTTCCCTTTCTCCCAATTCAGTAAACCGTCATACCTCTCCTTTAGTCCACCCCTTCTTTGAGAGCTCTGGTGCTCTAACAATGATAGCTCCAACAGTGGCGACCATATCTTTGACAACAACAACAAGACCTCATGTGATGCCTACAGAGGTAAGATTATTCCTCCTCTTTTTTAGGTTTAACTCTCTCTCTCTCTCTCTCTCTCTCTCTCTCTCTCTCTCTGTGCGCGCTTAATGTGAAACAGGCTTATCCTTTGTTGTATTTGGGGGTTGGTTTTTGACTGGTTGGGCATATGAATACTGTTGGTGGGTTATTTTTTTGTGAATATGAACTGTTTGCGAAAATGCCTGGGAGATATGGTAGCAACCTGCAGGTTATAATAAATTAAGCTGGTAATGTGCTTACACTTCTGGATTCGATGCCACATGGCTCAATTAAGAATCTAAGCAATTTCTTTGATATAACGTAATGCCATTAGTATGGATCCATTGTGATGACACTAGTCTAGATCAGTGCTTTTGTGACATTTGAGTAGTATCTTAGATTTTTTTCCCTGAGTTTTGGGGAATCCAGTAATCCACATCCCTGTTTTAAATATCGGCCAAGTCGACCGAGATATCGTCCGATATCTCCTTTTTTGCCTGCTTTCGATACGATATGGGTCAATCGTTCGCCATATTGTTTGCAGCAAAAAATAGCCGATATTTGAAATATCGACCGATAAATCGCCCAATATATCGCCCAATATGAAATAACTTATTTATTGCACGACTGCGTGCAAATGTACATTATTTTTTAGTGTCTTTGCATGCATATTACATCATTTTTATTAGGTTGATGATATTTATGACATTAAATCAACTTTTAGTTATCAATATTTCATAATATATAGGATTTGATATGAACGCCC
Organism: Agave tequilana; assembly: GCA_038442645.1. Lineage (NCBI taxonomy): Eukaryota > Viridiplantae > Streptophyta > Magnoliopsida > Asparagales > Asparagaceae > Agave > Agave tequilana. Next base: position 81,101 of record JAVJIF010011611.1, read on the forward strand.
GATATGCGCACGTATCCCCGATATCTCCCCCGATATCCGATATCCGATATGAAAAAACCTCATCCATATGATCCCGATATCCGATATTTAGAACCTTGATCCGCATAATTTGCTTTGCAGGTATACAATCCGTTTTAGTTATGCAGGCATAAAAGAATATAAGTTTTAAAAACAATGTCAACTTGGAAATAGATTACCACAGCTTCGTACCTAGTTTGTATGCTTCATCCTGTTCCACCTTTACTTAACCACAAATGCTTACGCTTATATAATCAATTCCACGTAGGTTCGAAACCACCTAAGTAGTAAACCCGTACAATTGCACACATTATGTGCTAGTATATAGGCACCTAAAGGTTTACCAAGCCCATGTCACTACTAACTTGCATCACTGTTCCACCATATGCTTGAACTTGCATGGATCGGCTCTGTACCAATTAGTTATGTTTGCAGCATCTTGACTGAAGTCATTTAATAGAGACTACTTTCGACTCAAAATAGTTGACCCATTAGATCTTAGTTCTCAATAACACATTACGCACTTCAATTTCCACTCTTGTGGCACTAAACCTTAATTCTGGCCTCCCCATTTTCTCTTGATTTGGGTACCTTGGACCAGATGCAAGAAACAATCCAACAATATGTGAGGAGTTATAAATAAAACCATATTGCCTCTGATGTAAAACCAACTGGATCGCAATCACCTTCAAATCGTAACTGAGATTTAATCTGAGAAAGATAAAATTTGGGTTTCCACCCCTTGCACGGGCTTCTCACCCAAAACTCGAGAGCAAAGAGACTCGAGAATTACTCAGATAATTTGTGGAAATTTTTAATCATTCAATGGTTCCCAATACAATAGTCTAGGGGGCCTTATATAGGCTTTACAAGAGAACACTACTGGGAAATAACCGATGTGGTACTAAACGCCCACAAAGGAACACAAATAAAGCTAAAATACCAACTCAAATAAAGCTGAAATAAACTACTAAATCTCTCGAATAAGCTAAGGCATGAAAAGATAAAGAACTGCGTGATGTCCTCATCAATTCCCTCGGGGTGGGAGGAACTCGACCCTGTCGAATGAGGACTCTCCTCACGAAGCATCTCAATCGGGCCAAGGTGGTGGTCGTGGCAGCAGCATGGGAACATCATGTCGAGACCATGGTGGCGGAGGAGGAGCTGGTCTCCGTGACATATCGGTGGTGGAAGATAGCAGCACGATCAAGGAACAGGGAGTAGAGTGAGGTGCATCATCCTGGCTGAAAACGGAGCCGATACTAGGATCCCACGGGCTATCCAACTCGTAAGCAATCACCCTGTTATCAACTGTAAATTCCTGCAAAATACTATATGGGTATGCAGCAAATTTGTAGGGTTTATTGCAAATTGCTATCAGCCTAGTGATATCATCAATATGTGCAACAGGCAGATGCAATGCAGTAGGTATTCTAAGCATAGCTCCTAACGATGGGAGAACGAGAGATATAATATGCCTAGAAGGACACACATCTAACAATGAAGGTACACGGGACTCGGTCACAAACTCTAAACAACCCGAGAAAGAAGTATTAGAAACCATTTGTTGAACCTTGGCAAGAATTCAGGTGACTCCCTAAAAGATGAATTGATAGGAATGACCATAAAATTAGGTTCAACACAAGGAGACTCGAATGGTTGATTAGGCACAGTGGGTACATTAGGCTCAACTGTCTTGTCCGCGTCATCATTGGCACTATCAGAAGACATATGAATTTCATTAATAATCGGTGTGACAGAATCAACTGCTATGTCTTCAATTATGTTAACAGTTTTAAAAGAAACTTGGACATCCTCAACAGTCTTTGAATCGTCAACTTCATCAGTGGGCATAGTTCTAACAGGTTGATTCTCCGAGGGGCACTGATAATGATAATGTCCATAGCCCTTACATTTAGAACATTTGATTTTGGCATTGACTAGCGTTTTGAAAGTCAAGTCCAATTTTAATGCCACATCAAAGGCATCTTCAACGGTATCTAAGTCATAGGGGCCAGTAATCATAGCACGTTTTATTTTAGGCCGTAAACCCCAAATAAACCTAGTTAAAGTCTCAGAAGGGTGCTCTCTCACTTCACTACAACGGGTTAAGTCCTTAAATTTGGTAATGTACTCATGAACGGACATATGACCCTGATGGAGATTGTGTAGCTGGTCTAGGTGGGAGTCCTTATCATGCTGATTAGTCATGATGACTCAAGCAAGCAAGCAGATGCAATGGAGAGCCCTAAAGTCGGTTAAACTAAATGCATGCACTAAACAAAAATTTCCTAAAGTTTAACGCTCAAATGTAAATAAAAATGCATTCCTAGAATGATGAAAAGATGCAACCACTAGATTGAAGCAAATAGCATTTCTACCAACAAATTATAGCAATCCGTATAGTAGTTGCAAGTAATCAACAGTTAATGAACTAGGTGAAGTTGTGATATCACCTGAGTGGAGTCGTTCACGCCTGGGAAGACGACCGTAGCTCAAACCTGAATGAGACTGCTGTAGGCGCGTAGTACTAGTCGTCACGAATCCACTGCCTTGAAAACGAATCAATTCGGGCTTGAAATGAGTACTGAACGGCCGTCGGAAGCGATGTTGCGATTCTGGACTGTGCTGACTCAGTCGAGTCAACTCGACCGAGTTGACTCGTTCATCTGACTCGGGCCTGGGTTGATTTTGATCACTCTGAACCAAACCGGTCTGGTCTGGTTCGTGTGGAGAGAGAGTGGCTCGATCTGTTTAAATCCAGTGAGGATTAAAACTGGGCTGGGGTTCGTTTGTTGAGTCCAGTGATTGGATCAACACTGGCTGGGGCTGAGAATGTGGTTTGGATCCGACCCAAATCACCCCCCCACCTTATAAAAGTCGGGTGGGTTTAACCCTCACTCGCACACCCCCACCCGATCTGTTCTCTCCTCGTCGCTGTGGGCTAGGGCACAGACTGAGCGGGAACGGCGGCGCGGCAACTCGATGGAGCAAAGGGCGACGATGGCGGCGAACTCAGTCGGCGGAGATGGCCGGCGATGCTCCTCAGCAAGGCACGGCGTGGCTTCGGAGATGAAGAAGGCGGCGACTGCTCCAATCGTGGGGAAAGCTCTCTCCGTTGGTGATGTCGGCGACGATTCTGATTATGGCGACGGGGATGCTGGCGGCACAGGGGGGCGGAGGAGATGGCGGCGACTGAGGAAATGATGGCGGAGCTCCGATGAGGTGGTGGTGTCGCTGCGATGGTGGCGGTGGATGAGATCCACTGCTGTGGTGGATCTATGGGTCGGCGGCGATGCAGAAATCAGTCGAGGGTTCGTCGATGGAGAGGAGGCGGTGGACGGGTGGCTCTGGTGTTGGAGGCCGTCGACGGCTAAGGACGAAGGCGGCAAGATCCGGCGGAGGAAGAGGCGGCGAGAGATCGTGGCGAAGGCACGGCGATGGCAGAGGTGGTTGCGGAGACGTCGGCGATGAGATCTGGGCAGCGGCGATGACCTGAATCAAGGAAGGCGACGACGACGGGGGGCGGGGATCGCCGGCGATGAGATCTAGGGCGACGTCGGCTCTGTCAAACGTGGCAGAGGAAGAGGACGGCGACTGAGATCTGTTTGGCCGTTGGGGTGGTTGCTCCTCACTCTTCCCCGATCAAACCTGGATTTGAGAGGCGGCGGCGTGGCTGTCAGCGGCGAAGTGGGGGGCCTCGATTGGCCCTGTCGAGTTTTGGGTGGCGGCGAAGGCGGCGAGATTTGGAGGGGTGATGAACAGTGAAGATTTGGAATTTTCAATGATTTTCGATGAAAATTTCACTGTAAATTTTTTTTTCACTGTAAATTTTTTTTTTTGAAACAGTGTTTTTTTTTTTTTTTGAGCGGATCTGGAATAGATCTAGGGTTTGGGGAGTGGAAGAAAAATTTGAAAAAGAAAAATTTGAAGGGGATTGAAAACCGATGCTCTGATACCAAAATGATGTAAAACCACCTGGATCGCAATCACCTTCAAATCACAACCAAAATTTAAATTGCGAACAAGATAAGATTTGGGTTTCCACCCCTTGCACGGGCTTCTAAAAATAAACTAAAATGTTTCTTCTCTCCACAAAATTAGAACATATTGCCCGCTCCTATTCTCCTTATTGTTCTGTATGATAACTGCCTTGGGTCATTGGATCTTGTTCCCAAGTAGATTGACCTACTATATGTTCACTTGTGATAGCACAAGATAGCTATAAGTAATTCATATAATGTGATGAACAGAAGAGGTGTTATATTGTGGATTATTCATGTTGCAGTAAAGCCTGGTCTAGGATGCTACATTAAATTTCAACAAAAATCGTGCACCTCTTCATTAATTCTAGACTAGATAGCCAGGAACAGAATAAGAATATAATATTATATTATGAGCTATTTCCTCATGAAGCAAAGTGTAAGCAAACTCACATTAGATAGTCTGAATGGATAGAACTTTGGCTTTCCCTTCCGACCATATTTGAGCAACTGAGCACCTTTCTTCAAAGCAACAAGTGCCTTCAAAAACACAGAGCAAGGAACAGGATATGAATAAAAACTCCAGTGCCAATCTTTAATCAAACAAAAAACAAATGAATGCAATGGAAGAAACCTTTTGGTGGCTCTTTTAATACTTTTGGCACTATCAAGACCATAGAATTTACAAGTTAATTAATCAGTTTATGCAAAAGAAAGTAAAGAATTAGAAGTATTATAAAGAAAGTAAAAATGTTTTAAAGAAGTCAGGACTCCAATTTAGAAAGGACTGACTTGCAATAGATCCAATACCCTAAATTTCTGCATTCAATCTCTCCGGGAAAGCCTAGTGCGAGCTGGGTTTGAACCCATATCTCTCGCGTCGTTGCATGCTACAAAGAGTCTTTTACCACTGTGCTTTAGTGGCACTTGCACTAATCCTTGAAATGAAAAATGCCACACAAAGGACATGAAGCCTCAATAACCCATGTCTATGCATTATCAACCATCGTGATCTACATACTTTTTGATGTTTTAAAGTATGTACACCACGATGAATAGAATGGATTATATGTGGGGATAATTTAACTCACAAATAATAAGACAACTTTAGATAGACAGTCGAAAAGTTGTTCATTTCACAACAATTCGTGCCTAGATGTTAATGCAGTTTAGGTGATAACCTGCGATCAAGATTAAGTATCCTGTTTGGGCTTGTTAAGTTAAGAGTTGTAGGAAACCATCTTCTAGGGTTTCTTAATAGTAAATTATAACAGTCATGGAAACAATGGAACTCAGTTTCTCCTCTCTTCTTATCGTGTGTGGTTGAGAGTTGGATAGAGAGAACTAGATTAGAGTAATTGTGTAAGGGCATGTTTGGCTTTGAGGTTAAGTTTTCTAAAATGTAGTTTTCTGCAATTAAGTACTCCAACTCCAAAAAAAAATTGAGGTCCATCTGACTAGTATTTAGTTACAACAAGCTACCTCCAAAGTTGGCCTTAACTATATTTAAAAAAAAAAACTACCCATATTGGATTTGATTTTTCTTTAACTCCAAAAGTTGTTTGGCTAATGAAGCTACATTTTAGAAAACTGTTGTTAGAGGTTTGCAAATGTTTGCAAACCTCTAACTACAACTCAAAATAAACTACAGTTTAGAAACGTTGAAGGCCAAACAGGCCACGCTCTAATTGATATTTTGGCGCATATCACCGGTGTTATTACTTCATGCCCACCTACTAAAGTTAGTTATGCCCACCTGGTAAAGTGCAAAACTGTGCTATCAAACAAGCTGAGCCACTCCATTCAGCTTTACACGCATGCCATAGATGATCTATGAATGATAAACATGTAATTTTAAAGCTTCTTACCTAGGTATCAAGTTGTTGCAAAATGAATCTTTTCAAAAAAATATCTAAAAAAAACTTTGTAGTCCATGATTTAAAGTCTTCGAACAAATGATTTACATTTTCTAGATGTATTGAAGTATACATGATAAATGGAATTGACTGTCCAATGGGATAATTTAACTCGCAAATAGTAATGCAAAATTAGTTATATAGTCAAAAAAATTGTTTATTTCACAACAGTTCGTGCCTCTGTGTAATGTAGTCCAGGTTTCATTATATTTTCTTCGACAATAATGCTCCTCTATCCATTATTGGTTCCGGTTCCAGTAGAAAGTTGGTGATTCCCAGTATAAATTGTCACACAATTTACCACTTCAACTACCATATTTATGAATCGTTAATCAATATTCACTTATTCTACTACAGTTCTAAACCCTATAATCATCGCCCATTGACATCACCAAATCTCCATAATTTCAGTGCAGGACAGCATCAAAAAGTTTCTACATTGCTGTCCACAGGAAATGCCTTGAAACTACTCAACTGTTGCCTACACATTCAACCTGCATAACTCCACAATGCAGAACATCTACACTATTTTCACTCTACAACTGAATAATTTATCTAAGATAACAAGATTTTTGAACTCAAATGACTGCAACTACGACAAAACGAAGAACAAGCAGAGAGTAAGAGATCGTGGAGAAGAACTCTCCGGTACCTTTTCGATGTCCCGATCGCTGCTCCCGCTGCCAAAGAGATCTGCCATTCCATGTGAGAACCTCTCCAGAACGCCGACCGCATCGATCGCCCAAAACTTAAACCAGTCGCCATAGATATCGATCGAAGATCTCCCCTCGGATTTTCATCAATCTTCCAAAACTAGCAAAGATCCCTCCGCAAGCAAAGCCCTAGCCCTAGAAATCGCCTCACTAGATGCGCTACAAATCACAAAAATATCAACAAAAAAAAAAAGAAGAAGAAGAAGAAGAAGAAAGGCGAGCTCCTCGCACTGAGGAAGATTCCAGCTGAAATGGGAGTGAGAACGGCGGTTTTCCGACCGCGCCCCGAGGTAACCGGACTCGAACGGCGGGTTCGGATCACCGCGGAGGAGGAGGAGAAAATCTAGAAGGCGGAGGACCGGATTCGGGTCAAAGAAGAGGAACATAAATTCGCATGCCCAAAATAGACTAAATTAACTGTTTATGACTTGAGATGAATTAAATAAATTAATAAAGTGGAAAAGGTCAGAAAAAAGAAAAAATCGCCGGGGTTTTGGGGTGCGGTCACTCGCGGTGAGCGTAAGCGAAGCGTAGTGGACCGCGGTTCGAGGAGCCTTTGTCTTGTCGCTCGTGCTGCTGTACTGGCGGAACACGTGAGGCAGGGGATTACTGGCTGGAGTTGCGGTGGGGGCCACGAACGATGGCGGCGGCCACGATGGCGGAGCAAGGTATGTGCATTTGCTCCCCAGGATCACGCTTGGCGAGATTGGGGTTTTGTTTTGAAGCGATTTTATTTATTATAAAAAAGATATTCTCAAAAGCTTGCATAGAAAAGAAGAAGAGCCAAATAAAATTGAAGGCCATGTCTTAACAATAATAAAACTATGGTTTCTCTTTTCTTTTTTCTTCTTTAATTTTGTCACAAATAGAGAATTTAGTTTATAATTTTTTTTCTCACGAGATGAATGTGAATAAAAATGAAGTTTTCCTTCTTTTTTCTTTTTTCTTCTAATTTATGAATAAATATATTTCCTTGTAACATGAGGAGACCAAGATTACGTGTTATAACGTGTGCACTCACATTTTTTTCCGTTATTTTTCCTTAAAAATATTGTCTGAAATGATATAAATTGAGATATTTACGATATTAACGCAAATATCTACAATTGTTTATTTAAGTACCAGAACTAAAATTCAAGATCGAAAACACCCAAAAGAGAGGTGTGGCATTGCTTTCTCGAGTAATTCATGGTCAATTCTATTCTCTCCATTCAATTAAATTGTTTTTTCTCTGAATTAACTCATGAATCACGATGATTTGCACCATTTGGCATTAATGTGTAGGGTTAGACAGGTGCTCTAAGAATGACATAAATCTCATCATCTGAAAAATAAAAACAATATAAACTAAAATCAAGATTTAGAACGTAATGGACTCTAAGTTGTTCTTAACTTGTAGGAGCAGTGACAGACGCAAGAAATTATTTCAGCGTAGGCGAAACTATGTGAATGGCTAAAGCAAAAGACAAAACTTCAGCGTGAGCGTATTAAAATAAAGTAAAAGCACAAAAAATAAGACATAGTTGAAAATTTGAACGTATGACCTCCAATACTTTATTATAAAACTTTATCATTAGATATAGGCATCGGATGTGATTATATTTACAAGCATTAGGTTATTAAACAAAATTGATTATGTAAAATATTAAACTACAATACATGTTTTGTAAGATTTTATAGACTCCAGCCCGCCCCCACTGGGCTCTATGTAGATCCGCGCCCCTGTGCAGGAGAGTATTTGAGTGTTATCACGAGACAAAATGCAATCTAAGATGGGTGATCAAACTAGATGATACTTAACTAATGTGACAAAAAGGAAACCTACCACTCATATAAAATACTAGCCTATATATGCAAAATCCTATAACCATCTTCAACTCCCAAAAGGGTTGCTTTTGAGAAGAGGGTGATCAACCAATTAAAGGGTTGATCAAACAACAAACAGTGAACTTGAAAGTGAAACTTGTTATGATGAGGAGACAACCTCAAAGAAGGGAAGGGAAATCACTCAGATCTCTCATTCACTTGCTAATCCTTTTAGGTACACTATATAGCAACATCATTTCCTAATTGAGAGAAAATGAGGGTCCTATCATTTTTGGATTGTTCACCACTCGGGCAAACAACTAGGATGTTCAAATCTTGTCTTCAAGCTTGAACACCAAAATCTTGTGGGCACTCATATTTTCATCATTGATTGGGGAAAAAAAGCAAAAAGCAAAATCATAACAAATCACCATGTGACAACAAGATAGCCTCTGGCCCTGTACAGTCCAAGACCCAAGATTGGTGGGCCCAATGAATGAGCTATATTCTGGGTTTGAATGAGTGCAGCCCATTAAATAGATGTGGGCCTCGTGTGAGTGAGGAAGATAATATGATGTCAGGATTTGTTTTTTTTTTTTTTTTTTTTTAGAATTAGAAAAATAATATAAAGGCTTACCATCAATCACATATACAAAGATTTTGTGCCGCTTCTCTTTTTCCTTTGTTGGATCTCTATTTCTCTCTTTTTTATTTTATCACAGTGTTTGAATTTTATTTAATTTTAAAAATTAGTAAAAAGTTTAAAATTATTTAATAAACTACCTGACCTCTATTTTTTTTCATGATAGTTTCGTGAAAATTAAAGAGGTTTTTTTATAAAAGTTTATTACAGATAATTGTATTTTACTATTTTTTTGAATTTTTTTTCTCAATTCCTAATGAGGTAAAAAATTCATGATAGTGTCCTGCCCAAAGCCCAAGATGTACGGGCCTAATGCCTGAGTGCAGCCCATTAAGAATAATTCAACGTGGGCTGACACAGAGTGTGGGGCTGAACAACACACTGTACAATTCCCTCAAAACATCACAATGTACAAAGATTTTCCAATTGGTGCTTGAACGAGTGCATTTAAGATCTACAGTAATGTAAGAGATAATTCCAATTGGTGCTTGAACGAGTGCATTTAAGATCTGGATTCGGCCTAAATCTGATAAGAAAGAAGATATTTCAACCTGAATGCAATATTACATGAAAACGATCCCCATTTACCTAAAAGTATTGTCATTTCGCCGGTCTAGTCTCAAGACCCCGTCAACCCCTTTCTCAATAGTGTACGGCAACATATGTCTTAAAAATCTTGTCCCAAGTCACAAAGAATGGTTGTGAAAAGTTGTACCTGTTGCCATGGAGCTGATGATGAATATCACGAGAAGCAGTGTTGTTTTTGAAGAACACGTGAAATATGTTTCCCGGAAGCCACATACTGCAATGGTCGTCGAGTGCTTCAACTGCAGCGAAAAGAAGAAGAAGAAAATGGAGGTTCGAGGCGACATGCCCGATAAAGGAAGAAAGAGCAGCACCCACAATGTCCATTAGAAACCTTTTGAGAGAATGAGTGTATTGGCTACTGAAAGAGTAGGGAACAATAAGATGGTGGTGTCGAGAGTGGGTGTGATGGTACAAGAATTTGTTGTGGTGCGACAGCCTGTGCCAAAAGTAGTGTTCATGTGTCGAGAACAAGCATGGCCACCAAGAATTGGCCTGCAGTCGAGATGACCGAATCCATCCTCTCGTATGTGCGTAGCTGAATAGAGATCAAGAAGTGGTTAGTCGTTTATTTACGAATTATTTGGAATAGTACACTTTTCACATCTAAAAGAAACTCAAAAGACAACGTGATATTTTTTTTAAATTTTACAAGTTTAGCATAATATCACTCTGATGTGAAACATGAAGCAGATGGTGTGTGAAATTAGCGATAATTTTGAAATCTATAACGTTTCGCTACGATTACAATCTTGGAAGAAATCAAATTAAAACTAACAATACTACTAGATGGATTTTAATAACATTGCAAGCATGTTGTAGACAAGTCTAGTCTCACGAAGCTAAACACAATGTCAAGTTAAAAGTTGTAATAGCCCCAATTGTAATATCAATACAAATAAATTACTAGACTCAATCAGATTCATACGCTCACAATATGGTGGACATCAGTAAAATTAATAAGATCGTAGAGATGAAACAATACAATGTAATCTAACTAATATACTGACAGTTAAGAAGAGAGATTAATTTGTTCTCGTATATCCACTATATTGTTATTATTGTTCTTAGCTACTATTGATCCCATTTCTCGTCACTAACTGATATCGATGTGTTGTTGTTGTCAGCAGATTAACTCGCTGGACAGTTGCAAGCATGTCGCAACAACCTTGGATAGAAACAATGGCAGTTCGGGAAGGCGCAGAGATTCTGGTGGTGCTAGTCTGGGCTGCTGTTGGCTGGCTACACAGCATCAGCAGCAAAAACTGTACTACATTATAGTAGGGGTTGCGCACAAGCAGACTTGATGAGGAAGAAGATCTGTTGAAGGAGGATGACACGAAAAAGGGCGGCGGCGTCGCTGATGACTGAGACAGTGTGGCGGTTGGGCTCGGGCGACAATAATCGGACACAGATGATAAGAACGGTGACGCAAGAGGTGGAGGTGGTGCTAGAGTTGTTGGCAAGGTCTTGAGGTTGTGGCGTGACATTGTCGGCGTGAAGTTGGTAATGACGGTGGAGTGCTACAGGTTGGTGTATGGTTGGGCTTCAGGGAGACAACGAAGAAAAAGGTGAAGCTAGGGTCACGAGAAAGAGAGAGGATTCTTTGCGGCTATATATTTTTTTGGAATGATTGAGGATTTGAGGTTGGATAAGGAGTTGAGCTTATTGGGATAAAGATAATTAAGATTTGGATTCACACACAAATCTTATTTGAAATGAGTTTCACACTCCGATTTCATATTCAAAATTTCAAATAGAAAATTCAAGAATTTTACTAATCAAGAGTGCATTACACTTTTCATCAACTTAAACAAATATAAAGACTTATAAACTAATGCTCTCCACACACAATCGATGTGGGACTAAATAAAAAACCAACTAAAAGACATAAAAGAGAAACACGAAACTCAATAATAATAAAAATACAGACCCCAACTAAAACTAAATGATTGTATTTTGACATCTGGCTGTCGTCCAATGCATAGTAGTAGTTTGTCGCGTCTTGCGCCGATATACATGCTTGTAACTTCTCGAACGTGCAGATGCCATACCCTCATCACATTCTATTGAGTCTCCTCATGGTCTAAGAAACATAAATCTGAGGTTTTATTATGCACCCCTTAAACATGATGAAAGCTACGATCACCTTGTTCAACTGTTGGAGAAGAAGAACCACTGTGACTTCCCTTTTCGAAACCAGATTCTTAGTCTCCTCGTCTCTCTTCCGGTAAGAATGGAAGTTCTGAACGTAACCGAGCACCATGTAGATCTCTGAGTAGACCCAATCGACCACAATGGAAACCACGGTGGCCAAGCTCTCATCAATAGAAAGAGACTCCATTACTCAAAAGGGATGCAGGGTCTTTGGCACATCATTATCTATTTCAGCAAGCAATGAACTCTCATATAGTGGCATCTTCTGCATCTGGCTCTGATATTGTTACAAGATTACTCACTAGGATTCTCAGCTTTTCGAGGTAGCCAATAGAAAGATGAATGCTTATACTGTTGCGCGCGCCCCTCGGCAACAATCTCTCTGAGGAACCCACCAAACGGAGACAGATGCAGCAAGAGATGTACCTAACACAACAATAATAGAGAACAATAGAGAAAAGCAATCAACACAATATTTAACGAGGTTCGGCAATTTGCCTACGTCCTCGGGGCAAGGGAGAGAGATTTTATTGATTCAACAATCAATACAAGCAAATACAGAGGGATACTTGAGGGATCTTTCTTGGATTATAAATACATTAGAGCTCTAGCCCTTATTTATAGCCACAGAGTCTCAGGGGTTTAGGAAACCCTGATTGAATTTAACCCCAAACAGAATAGGAATCTGAATCCAGAAAGGACAGCCAGAACGTGTTTGTCGGCCGACCGGCTGGTCAACCGACCCATGCCTCGATCAACCGACCCGGTGGACCAACCCGGTGGACCGACTCAACCGAGAGCCGCGCCTTGTTAGTCAGTCGACCAGGCCGTCGACCAGACTAATCCTGTGCACGTTGTGCACACCGATCGACCGGGCGATCGACCGACCTTCTCCACTAGTCGTCTGTGCGGTCGACCGGGACATTTCCTAGCCTGCTTCATTGCGTCGTTCTTTGCTCTTTTATCTTTCGATCTCTGTGCTATCTTCCTATATCTCCTCTATCTTCTCTCTCTCCCTACAATTTTTCACCTTGGTGAAGATTTTTCAAATCTGAGCCAAACTCCAACGAACTCCAATATATCTGTTGGCCCAAGGTTACAATCACCCATGATTAGTGTATTTTGATGATTACAAAACATATTAGTTATTTGTACTAATAACAATTGTTGTTTAAGTGTGTTTCAGATTTCTATTTATTCTAGAAGTCTTCTCTCACAAATACAAGGATTTGGACTCAAGTCAACTCCAATTGGGCTCAAGATGCAAAATTGAAGATCAAGTGAAGATAGCCCATCTTGAAGCATTGCCTTGAAGTCTTTTAGAAGTTTGTAAGTTTAGAATGTTAAAGTTTGAATATAGAAATTTGGCTCTAGGATTTGCACACACACTTGTTTCATGTATTTCCTATGTTTTGAAAATGGTTATTTCTAAGTTTTATGCCTTAGTTTATATATACATGTACCAAAGCTTTATATCCTGAAAAACTTGTTTAAAACATGTGTATAAACTATTTTCTGCATAATACTTAGCTATATGTATTTTTAAAATATTTATCAAAATTTTTCTAACTCAAAACAGCCCAGTTTTTCAGTTTCAGGCAACATCGGTCGACCGGCCCGGTCGACCGGCGATGTGTCTGGACATGCACTGTTTGTGCATGTCCGTCGGTCGACCGGACCGGTCGACCGACAGAGAGCAGATTGCTCTCGGGATATTTCGGTCGACCGGACCGGTCGACCGGAAGAAGGAAACTGTGTTTCCTCCTTTTGGGTCGGTCGACCGGACCGGTCGACCGAGAGCCAACGGCTCTTTCCAGCAGGGCTGGCGGTCGACCGGACCGGTCGACCGCCAAGCCTGCAACAAGGCAACGGCTCTTTCCTCTTTGGGCAGTTCTGAAAAATCTGTTTCTTTTTCAGCTTTAACAGATTTTGGAGATTTGTTGGGGAGCTTTTTCAGAGAAAATAAGACAAAAAGAAATTGTTTTTAACCTATTTTTAAGCCTATAAATAGAGGAGAAGTCTCTCTTGCATATAACTAAGAAAAATCCTCAAGTTTACATTGTTTTCAAAAGAGAAAAGAAAAGAGTTTAAAGCTTTCATTCCAATTCTTTTTGAGCTAGTTTTTCAGTTGTGTTTGATTGCTCATATCACTCTACAACTGAAGTTTTTCTCACCACACTTCATAGAGCCAAAAATCCTATACTCATTCTATAGTGAAGTTGTAATTGAAGTGAGAGTGTTTGTAAAAGAGTTTGAGAAAAGTGTAGTGATCTTGTTGTGATCACTTGGTTCTTGTAATCCTTTCTTTGTGGAGCAACCTCTTCGGTAGAGGTCCTTTGTACTCGGTGGAGCTCGGTGCTCGGTCTTCGGTAGACCAAATTGTAAAGGCATCCTCGGTGGATAGTGGAAACCCTTCACGGAGGTGAAGGCGGGGACTAGAGCAAGTGTGCTCGAACCTCGAAACAAATCATCTTGTTTGCGATTGCCTTTGTGTCATTCTTGCTTACAATTTCTCTTTATATTGTCTTGAATTATTTGCTTGAGAACTAACCCTTTACTTGTGCAATCTTGTCTAGTTCACTTTACTTGCTATATTGCTTGTGTGTATTCCATCATAGCATTTCATCCTTTACTTGTTCGATCATATCTCATACAACACGGTTGCATTGCGCACCTCTAACCCATATCTAGGGGAATTGGGAGGAAGGAGTTCAGAACCTCGCAAGGGGTATTCGGCTCTTAGTCGTGTTTGAGAGATCGTTGCATCACTCATTTAATTAAAGTTTAAAAAGATCATTAGATTAGCATTCACACCTATTCACCCCCCTCTAGGTGTTTTTCAATTGGTATCAGAGCTTGGACTCTAGGATTGGTTTAACCACCTTAGAGAAGATCCTAATTTGCTAATCATTTCATTCATATTCATATAAGTTAAAATGGCCGATGGAATTAAGACCCCTCCTAAGTTTTATGGACTTAACTTTCCCATATGGAAAGTTAAGATGACCGTGTTTTGCAATCTCTAGGTAGCCGAGTTGCAAAAGCCGTGACTAAGTCCTTTAGTGTACCCCCCGGTGACGAATCCACTTGGTCCGAAATAGAGACTAAGGAATTCGATGCCAATGCCAAAGCTCACTATGCACTTCTTCAAGCCCTAAATGATGATGACATAGCTAGGGTTATACATTGCAAATCCGCATATGAGATTTGGTCACACTTGATAGTCACTCATGAGGGAACCTCACAAGTAAAGAAGGCTAAGATTGACCTTCTTCGGTCCCAATATGAAACATTTAGCATGCAAGAAAATGAAACCATAGATGATATGGTTACAAGATTTACCAAGATTACTAATGGACTCTCTTCTTTAGGTGAAGATATCAACAATGATCAAAGAATAAGGAAGATCATCCGGGCTCTTCCTCCTTCATGGAAGTTAAAGCTACAACCTTGAAGGAACTCAACGACAATGAAGAGATGGAGCTCATAGGTCTCATTGGGAACCTTAAAACCCATGAGATGGAAAGGAAAGCAAGGGAGGACATGGCTCCTACCAAGAAGAAGACTATTGCCTTCAAGTGTCAATCATCACACTCCGACGAAGATGATGAAGAAGAAGATGACGAAGAGCTCTCACTTCTAGTCAAAAATGTTCGGAGGATGTACAACAAGGCGAAGTTCCAAGGTAGAAGGAGATGGCAAGGAGGCAAAGAAGAAAGAAAGATCATATGCTTCAATTGCCAAAAACCGGGACACATTGTGGCGGAGTGTCCGGAAAAAGCAAAGCCTTCCACTTCAAAGAAGCCTTACAAGAAGAAGGCTATGAAGGCAACTTGGGATTCGGAGACCGAATCCGAAGAAGAGATCGACACCGCCAACATGTGCTTCATGGCCAATGAAAGCACAAGCAAGGTAACCTCTTCCACTCCTTTTGATGATGAACTCTCCATGGATGAACTAGGAGAAGCTTTTGTTGAGTTATCACAAAATTATGATTTCTTAAAGAAAAAGTATTTAAAAATGAAAAAGGAAAATGAATCTTTAAGTCTTCAAGTTTTTACTCTTACAAAGGAAAAAGATGATTTGGTTTCCACCTTGGCCACTACTAAAAATGATTTTGAAAAATATAAGATTTCTTGCAAAGGTAAGACCCCACTAATTGATTCTAATGAAGTTTCTATGCTTAAGGAAAGATTAGACTCATTAAGTGTTGTTTTGAAAAATTGTGAATTTAACAAGAAGAAAATTGAGGCTATGTTTCCTAAGAAACAAGCCCCAAAGAAAAATGCTCATGCTCATGTTCATGTTCATGCTACACAACCTAAACAACATGGCAAAACCCCAAAACATGCTCACACTACACATACACATCATGCTTTCATGTATAGAAAAGTGTACTCATGTTCACATTGTGGGCGGAAAGGACACTTAGCCAATTTTTGTTATGATAGACTAAGTGCATCACATCATAATGTTTGGGTTCGTAACACTAACTTTCAAGGACCCAAGAAAGTTTGGGTACCAAAGTCAACAATTGTTTTAAATGATGTAGGTACTTTCCAAAGCCCAACGACGTAGAGGTTTGTGGTATCTTGATAGCGGTTGCTCAAGGCACATGACTTGGGACATCAACAACTTTGCAACCCTATCAAGATATCATGAAGGTGGCACCGTCACCTTCGGAGATGACGCCAAGGGTAAAATCATCGGTATTGGTAATGTAAAACTTGGCACCTCTCCTTTAATTGAAAATGTAGTTTTAGTTGATGGCCTCAAGCATAATCTCTTGAGTGTTAGTCAACTTTGTGATAAAGGTTTTGATGTTGTTTTTGATAATGTTGCTTGTAAAGTTATTGATAGAATTTCTAATGTTTGTGTATTTTCCGGTTTTCGTGAAAGTAATGTTTATATGATTGATATGTTAAATATGTCTTGTAATATTACTTGTTTGAAAGCCCTCGATGATGACTCTTGGTTGTGGCATAGGAGATTAGGGCATATTTCTTTTGATCACATTTCTAGGTTAAACACAAAGGAAATGGTGAAAGGTATTCCTTGCTTGAATTTTGAAAAGGACCGAGTTTGTGACGCATGTCAATTTGGGAAACAAACTAAGTCTTCTTTCAAGTCAATTAAGGATATCATGACATCACGTCCTTTGGAGTTAATCCATATGGATCTTTTTGGCCCTACACAAACCAAAAGTTTAAGTGGGAATAGATTTGCTTATGTTTTGGTTGATGATTTTTCAAGATTTACTTGGGTTTTCTTTCTTGAACATAAAAGCCAAGCATTTTCGTATTTCCAAATTTTTAAGAAAAGAGTTGAAAAAGAAAAAGATGTTTCGATTTTGAGAATAAGAAGTGATAGAGGAGGTGAATTCATTAACCAACCCTTTACCACCTTTTGTGATGAACATGGAATAAAGCATGAACTTTCTTGTCCTAGAACTCCACAACAAAATGGAGTAGTTGAACGGAAAAATAGAACATTACAAGAGATGGCTAGGACAATGCTAAGTGAATATGGTCTACCACATTATTTGTGGGCCGAGGCCGTAAATACATCATGCTACATATCAAATCGTGTTTTCTTGTGTAAAAATACTACTAAAACTTCTTTTGAAATGTATTTTTCTAGAAAACCTAATGTTTCCTATTTTAAAGTTTTTGGTTGCAAATGCTTTGTTTTAAATACAAAAGATTTTTTAGGAAAATTTGATCCTAAATCTTATGAGGCTATTTTTGTAGGTTACTCAAACACTAGTAAGGCTTATAGAGTTTTCATTAGATCATCTTTGACTATTGAAGAGTCTATTCATATTAAGTTTGAGGAATCTAACAAGTTTGTTAAGAATGTTGTAGAAATAGATGCATTGGATGAAGGTTTGGAGAAAGTGACCTTGGAGGATGCTTCTACTATGGGAGACAAACCAAAGGATGATGAAGGAAGCGAAGCTAAGGTGGAAGAGGCACAAGGAAATGAAAATCAAACACATGAAGTGGAGCCTACTCAACCACTACCAAAGGATTGGAGATACAATCCACATCATCCCAAGGACCTCGTCATAGGTGAAGTATCAAAAGGGGTAACTACTCGCTCTAGACTTCATGACTATTGTGGTAACTATGCATTCATTTCTCATTTTGAACCCAAAAATGTGCTCGAAGCCGAGGCCGATTCATATTGGTTGCTAGCCATGCAAGAGGAGCTCAATCAATTTGAGCGCAACCAAGTTTGGCACCTTGTTCCAAGGCCCCACGATAGACCAACAATTGGTACTAAGTGGATCTTTAAGAATAAGTTGGATGAATCGGGTCATGTAGTTAGAAACAAGGCTAGGTTAGTTGCCCAAGGTTACACTCAAATCGAAGGGATCGATTTTGAAGAAACCTTTGCACCCGTAGCACGGCTTGAAGCCATACGGATGACACTAGGATTTGCCTCATATAAAGATTTCAAATTATTTCAAATGGATGTTAAAAGTGCTTTTCTAAATGGATTTATTGAAGAGGAGGTGTATGTTGAACAACCCCCCGGGTTTGTTGATCCTACACATCCGGATTTTGTTTTTAAATTAGATAAAGCTCTTTATGGTTTAAAACAAGCCCCTAGGGCTTGGTATGAAAGACTTTCTTCATTTTTGATTTCAAATGGTTTTAAGAAAGGTAAAATTGACACAACTTTGTTTACAAAACATGTAGAAAATGACATTCTTATTGTGCAAATTTATGTAGATGATATTATTTTTGGTTCTACTAATGAATCTCTTTGCAAAGCTTTTGAGTCATGCATGAAGGATGAATTTGAAATGTTTATGATGGGGGAGCTCAACTATTTCCTTGGACTCCAAATCAAGCAAAGGAAGGATGGGATCTTCATCAATCAAGCCAAGTACACAAAGGAACTAATCAAAAGGTTTGGGCTTGAAGGATCAAGAGTAAGCAAAACTCCCATAGCAACAACTACAAAGCTTGACAAGGATGAACAAGGTAAAAGTGTAGACATTAAATTATACCGTAGCATGATTGGTAGCTTGCTTTATTTGACGGCTAGTAGGCCGGATATTATGTTTTCCGTTTGTCTTTGTGCACGTTTTCAATCTTGTCCTAAAGAATCTCACATAATTGCGGTTAAACGCATAATTAGATACCTTAAGGGCACTATTGAAATGGGTTTATGGTATCCTAAAACCGGATTATTTGAAATGAAGAGTTTTTCGGATGCCGACTATGCGGGTTGTAGGGTAGATAGGAAGAGCACAAGTGGAACATGTCAATTCTTAGGTAATTGTCTTGTATCTTGGTCTTCCAAAAAGCAAAATTCGGTAGCCCTATCAACCGCCGAGGCGGAGTATGTTGCGGCCGGAGCTTGTTGTGCACAAGTTCTTTGGATGAAACATACTCTCCTTGACTATGATTTACACTTTGATCATGTTAAAATATTTTGTGATAGTACTAGTACTATTCACATGACAAAGAATGCAAATCAACATAGTAAAACCAAACACATTGACATTAGGTATCACTTTCTTAGAGATCATTATGAGAAAGGTGATATTGTTATTGAATATGTTTCTACCGATTTTCAACTTGCCGATATTTTTACTAAACCTCTAGATTATGCTAGATTTTCATTTATTTGTGGTGAGTTGAATGTTTGCATTATGGATTCTTAAAAATAAATTTTTTTTATTGGTATTTTAACCCTTTTTGATGTATGACAAAAAGGGGGAGAATAAGTTTGATAGTTTGAATAAGTTTAAGAATTTGATGTTTTGATGATTGAATTATAGTTTGATATTTGTTTGAGTTTGTTAAGTTTGTTTATTTAAGTTTTTGACAAAACTTTTGTACATTGAATGCTTTATGTATTGTG
This sequence comes from Agave tequilana, assembly GCA_038442645.1. NCBI lineage: Eukaryota > Viridiplantae > Streptophyta > Magnoliopsida > Asparagales > Asparagaceae > Agave > Agave tequilana. The sequence goes on from JAVJIF010011611.1 coordinate 100,800, forward strand.
CTTCCATAGTCAAATTTTTATACATAGCATTATTTGAGGGGGAGTTTTCCAAACTCCTCTTCCATGTTTATTTAAATAACCTATATGTTTTGTCATCATCAAAAAAGGGGAGATTGTTGGCCCAAGGTTACAATCACCCATGATTAGTGTATTTTGATGATTACAAAACATATTAGTTATTTGTACTAATAACAATTGTTGTTTAAGTGTGTTTCAGATTTCTATTCATTCTAGAAGTCTTCTCTCACAAATACAAGGATTTAGACTCAAGTCAACTCCAATTGGGCTCAAGATGCAAAATGAAGATCAAGTGAAGATAGCCCATCTTGAAGCATTGCCTTGAAGTCTTTTAGAAGTTTGTAAGTTTAGAATGTTAAAGTTTGAATATAGGAAATTTGGCTCTAGGATTTGCACACACACTTGTTTCATGTATTTCCTATGTTTTGAAAATGGTTATTTCTAAGTTTTATGCCTTAGTTTATATATACATGTACCAAAACTTTATATCCTGAAAAACTTGTTTAAAACATGTGTATAAACTATTTTCTGCATAATACTTAGCTATATGTATTTTTAAAATATTTATCAAAATTTTCTCTAACTCAAAACAGCCCAGTTTTTCAGTTTCAGGCAACATCGGTCGACCGGCGATGTGTCTGGACATGCACTGTTTGTGCATGTCCGTCGGTCGACCGGACCGGTCGACCGACGGAGAGCAGATTGCTCTCGGGATATTTCGGTCGACCGGACCGGTCGACCGGAAGAAGGAAACTATGTTTCCTCCTTTTGGGTCGGTCGACCGGACCGGTCGACCGAGAGCCAACGGCTCTTTCCAGCAGGGCTGGCGGTCGACCGGACCGGTCGACCGCCAAGCCTGCAACAAGGCAACGGCTCTTTCCTCTTTGGGCAGTTCTGAAAAATCTGTTTCTTTTTCAGCTTTAACAGATTTTTGGAGATTTGTTGGGGAGCTTTTCAGAGAAAATAAGACAAAAAGAAATTGTTTTAAACCTATTTTTAAGCCTATAAATAGAGGAGAAGTCTCTCTTGCATATAACTAAGAAAAATCCTCAAGTTTACATTGTTTTCAAAAGAGAAAAGAAAAGAGTATAAAGCTTTCATTCCAATTCTTTTTGAGCTAGTTTTTCAGTTGTGTTTGATTGCTCATATCACTCTACAACTGAAGTTTTTCTCACCACACTTCATAGAGCCAAAAATCCTATACTCATTCTATAGTGAAGTTGTAATTGAAGTGAGAGTGTTTGTAAAAGAGTTTGAGAAAAGTGTAGTGATCTTGTTGTGATCACTTGGTTCTTATAATCCTTTCTTTGTGGAGCAACCTCTTCGGTAGAGGTCCTTTGTACTCGGTGGAGCTCGGTGCTCGGTCTTCGGTAGACCAAATTGTAAAGGCATCCTCGGTGGATAGTGGAAACCCTTCACGGAGGTGAAGGCGGGGACTAGAGCAAGTGTGCTCGAACCTCGAAACAAATCATCTTGTTTGCGATTGCCTTTGTGTCATTCTTACTTACAATTTCTCTTTATATTGTCTTGAATTATTTGCTTGAGAACTAACCCTTTACTTGTGCAATCTTGTCTAGTTCACTTTACTTGCTATATTGCTTGTGTGTATTCCATCATAGCATTTCATCCTTTACTTGTTCGATCATATCTCATACAACACGGTTGCATTGCGCACCTCTAACCCATATCTAGGGGAATTGGGAGGAAGGAGTTCAGAACCTCGCAAGGGGTATTCGGCTCTTAGTCGTGTTTTGAGAGATCGTTGCATCACTCATTTAATTAAAGTTTAAAAAGATCATTAGATTAGCATTCACACCTATTCACCCCCCCTCTAGGTGTTTTTCAATATCATCTGGGAAAATCGACACACGATCTCGGTAAAATCGACGCACGATCTCGGCTTGAGCGCTCCAAACAAAATCGACAACGATCTCGGCGAAATCGACACACGATCTCGACTTGGCCAACAGACAAAACCTATTCCTTCAAATGAATTGCCAGTACACGTACAATTGATTTTCACTGATCTTACCAGATCTAAATTGAGTTTGTCGTTGCTACCTGCAATCTCACCAAACTCCAATATCAATTGTAAGATTCCAACTTCAGCTCAGTTATTTAACTGAAATGCATCAACATGCGTTCCCATCACTTTACTTTAGGAGAAATACTATACGAACCAATCACTGAAGGTGTCTCCAACTCAGCAACTACATGACCTCACGAAGAACTCATCATGAGTCAACATTGACTCTTCAATTGACTGTCTCTCTCCAGTCAACATGTCTTCAGCTGACGGTCCAACCAAGTCTGAGTAGAGCACACTGAACACCATCATCGGCCTTAACAACTGGATGCACACCCCTCCTATGCAAGCTCAACTATCTTCTCACCAGAAGATCGTCTGTTCATCGAGATCACAATACCTCACTTCTACGTGAAGTCCAACTAGCCATAACACTTCACCTCTACGTAAAGTTCTAATCAGATTCTTGAGAACCAAATAGCTTCATATGGGTTGCATCACCAAATGTGGCTACGCCTTTACGGTTGCCTACGTACCTTCCCCAAAGGATCAAGCCAACCATAGTTCATTGAAATGAGCTCCATCAAGCTCAAGCACTTGTGACTGAATTTTCAACAGCGAACCGACTTGGCTGAGTCGTATGAACCTCCTCACTGCCGTCATGGAGAACAACGGCCTTCAACTTGAGCTTGTCGTGGTAACAAGCTTGAGATTCATGCTTCTTCACCCACTTTCGTGGTTTTACCTTGGTTCCAATGACTGCAAACAATTCGACATTCTCATCAATATTTCCAACCTGTCCAGTATCAACCCTGGCTACATGATCTCTACCCGGTGTCACATCCGGTGAAGTCTTCACTGATATCGAACCAACTGGAGATGATGGAGTAGCATCAACCTCCACTCACTGCGATACTTCTTTGGTCTTCGTCCTCTCCACCTACTGAGAGACGATGGACTTCAATACTGAAGTCTCATCAAACGTGACATGCCGATCAACACGATCTTCTTGTTTTCAGGGTCCCATAACCTGTAACCTTTCATATTTCTCTTGACACAAAAAACACAAACTTCTTTGCTCGCGGATTCACCATGCCGTCTTTGGCATTGAAGCAGGTCGGACTTTCAAATTCCCGCAGCAAATCATGATCTTGAGCAGGTTTCCTAGACCAAACCTCTATTAGAGCTTTACCTCCTATTGAAGTCGATCCATTTATGAAATGGCTAGCATGCACAATCGCCTCAGCCCAAAACGATTTGTCTAATCTTGTATTAGACAACAATCATCGAACCTTCTCCAGCAAGGAACAGTTTATCTCATTAGCCAATCTATGTATACCTTCTGTGAAGTGAGTACCAATACCAGTGTTCTGGCCAAATCGTAGGAATTGATTTCTGTATATTTCAACATTACCAATTTATAGCTCCTTTATCTTCCTATCAATCTACTTCTTCATTATTCCTTTCCACTTTACCAACATATCTAAGGCTTCACACCTTTGTCTCATGGGATATATCCAATAATGCCTAGATAAATTATCAATAAAAGAGACAAAATACCTATGACCTCCAAGCGATGCAGTCTTAGCAAGTTCGCAAACGCTTACGTGAACACAATCAAGAAGACCTTCTGAGCGGTGAGTACTGGTGCTGAATTTCACCTTCTTCTTATCCAGAACGCCGTGTTCACCCACCATGTTGCCTGTAGCAGTACCTTCCAATGATCCCTTCTTTGCAGGAGCTTGCAAAGACTTTTCACCTCCATATCCGACCTTCATCTACCAGACTTTTGTGCAACCATCATCTGAAGAACTAGAAGTCTCCACCTGACCTGTAACTGTACTACCCTTCAAGTAGTAGAGATTTCTCCGATGGACACCCTTCAAAACCACCATTGAGCCTTTGGTCATCTTGAGAATACCATCTTGTATAGATACCACAAGACCCAATGCTTCTAAAGCACCAACAGAGATAAGATTTCTTTTGAGTTGAGGTACATACCTCACCTCCTTCAATTCTCGTACTATCCCATCAAATATCTTGATACAGACTGTACCCATCCCTTCCACATTATACGGATGATCATCACCCATGACTGTGAAGCATCTATCTAGCTTCTCAAAGCTAAAAAATCAGGCCCTATTCGGACACACATGATAGGTAGCTCCGATATCTAAGATACACTCACCATTATTTGAGTAACTAACAATAGGAGTAGTAACAGAGAGAGAGAGAATACCAATGAGTCTGATTCTGATCCATCCGCCTGTGATATACTGACTTGAGTACTGACCACTCGTGTGAGATTTACCTCAGTCATCAGCTCCTTCTTCTTACTTTTGGCTTCGGACAGTCAATCTTTCAGTACCCTAGCTCCTTGCACAAAGTGCACTAATACCTCTTCTGATCTATGAAGCCTGATCTAGACTTCGATCTATTCTCATCACCTCTTCTCTGCCTATTGGAACTCCTACCTCTTACCGACAATGCCTCTGCTATTGTGCTCTCTGAAGAAGACAGTCTATCCTATCTCTTTACTTCATAACTCACAAGAGCAGCAGACACCTCACTATAGCTAAGGGATTTTCTTCTATTGATCAATATAAGAATAAAGGTCTCATACTCTTCTTGAGGAAGAGAATTCAATAGAATTATTGCCTTATCCTCTTCATCGATCTCCACATTCACATTAATAGATCTGTAAGAAGTTTTGTGTAGCTATTCATGTGTTCGTCAATGGAGCATCCTCTCTACATCTGAAAGCGATAAAGCTTACTTTTCAACTGCAATCGATTTGACGCTTTTCATCAGATACTCTTCTTTAGGATTTTCCACAGCTGCCTCGCAGATGTTTCATGCAACACATGATACTTGATATTTTGTGTCAACAAGACGTGATCAAACCACATGCCATACGGTTCATCTTATCCCAATCTTGTTCAGTTGTTGATGCGCGCTTCTTCTCCAACCGTAGAGTATCTTCGAGGTTCGATGCTGTCAGCGCATCCATCACCTCACACCTCCACATATCGAAGTTGTTCTTGCCATCAAATTTTACCACATCAATCCTCAATGGATGTGAATTCACGAATTTTCCCGACGATATACTTTCTCTAGCCATCTTCTCAACTGATTCCGCAAAGCAATGCGGAAATAAACGGAGTTAGATAAAACAAACTAAATAAAAATAGGATTTTTACCTCCACGCGAAACTCTCGAAGAGTTTCTAAAGCAATCTACTCCTCCAAATTGATTCTTCGAGCAATCTACACGCTGTTTTGAGATTGACACACGATCCCACAAATAGTCTCAACGTTAATCCGAGATCGACACACGATCTCTACCAAATTACAACTGATGCCTTCAAAATCAGCACACGATCCTACGACGAATCTGGAATGCTCTGATACCACTTGTTGCGCGCGCCCTCGGCAACTGTCTCTCTGAGGAACACACCAAGCAGAGCAGATGCAGCCGGAAATATACCCAATACGACAAGAACAAAGAACAATAAAGAAAAACAATCACCACAGTATTTAACGAGGTTCGAAAAATTTACCTACGTCCTCAGGGCAAGAGAGAGATTTTATTGATTCAACAATCAATACAAGAAAATACAGAGAGATTGAGAGATCTTCCTTAGATTATAAATACATGAGGGCTCTAGCTCTTATTTATAGCCACATAGTCCCAGGGGTTTAGAAAACCGTAATTGAATTCAACCCCAAACAGAAAAGAAATTTGAATCAAGAAAGGACAGGCAAAACACGTCTGTCGGTCGATTGCTGGTCGACAGACCCATGCCTTGGTCATTCGGCCCGGTCGACCGACTCCAACCGAGAGCAGCGCCTTGTCAGTCGGTCGACCGGGCGGTCGACCGGATTGATCCAGTGCACGTTGTGCACACCAGTCGACCGAGCGATCGACCAGCCTTCTCCACCAGTCGACCGTGCGGTCGACCAGGAGCTTTCCTTGGCCTGCTTCAATGCGCCGTTCTTTGCTTCTTTGTCTTCCGATCTCTGTGCATCTTCCTCTATCTCCTCTCTCCCTACACATACAGTAGGTAAAGTTAAGGGGCATAATCTGATGGAGATTGGAGACATTGGTTTTTAGGTAAAAATCTAAAAGGCGGGGATTCAAGTATCCAATGGAGATGGTCGGAGATTCTAAACTACATGAAAAGATTACCCTTAAAGGCATCTTTTAGTTTGTTTGCAAAAAGAAAAGGAGTAACATGATTGGGTAGATTCAATTAGATAAATTTGTTATTTATTATTGTCATCGCCGACACTTCATTTTATCACCGCAGTGGAACTTTTAAATTCTTGTATTAATATTTGTTTTATTGCGAACTTTTTAATAGAACACAGTGGCTAACGCTGCACTTCTTTTAATTAACAAACTATGAGGGAATGGGCTGTGCTATGTCCCTATTTCTTGGTACCGTTAAAAATAAAGGGATCATTCACAATGTCATGTCTGTCCTTGAATGCAGAAGTGAAACAAATGTGGCTGACTCTTTGATAAAGAACCAATGTGACTCTTTGATAAAGAACCTTATAACAACAACAACAACAACTAAGCCATTTGTCCTAAGTATTTGGGGTAGGCTACATGAACCAAAAGAGAATTATGCCAGATCGGGCACATGAATCAGCTTTCTCTACTCAATCCTATCGAGCAATATCCTTCACTAAGACTTTTAGCCTCTATATCTTGTCGTATTACCTCCATTCATGTTTTCTTCGGTCTCCCCTGCGCTGTTTTAACTTGCCCTAAATTGATACGTTCTACTCGTCGGATTGGCATATCTGTAGGTCTACGTCGCACATGACCAAACCATCGTAGGTGGTTTTCTCTCATCTTCTCTTATATAGAGGCTACACCTATCTTAGTACGAATATCGTCATTTCTCATCTTATCTCTCTGCGTGTTACCACACATCTAATGAAGCATGAACATCTCTGCTATACTCATCTTCTGGACATGATATCTCTTTATAGCCCAACATTTTATGCCATATAACAAAGCTGGTCTAATAGCAGTCCAATAAAACTTTTCCTTCAGTCATAACGGAATGTTATGATCACATAAAACTCCCGTTGCGCTCTTCTATTTCAACCAGTCGGCTTGGATCCTATGGTTGACATCACTATCGATCTCCTCATCCTTTTAGATAATAGAACCCAAGTACTTAAAATGATCATAATCACGTGTTTCATTGGATGCAAATCATCTTTAGTAAGTTTTCATTTGTTGCGACAGTGACAAATATATCTACATATCGGGTAAAAATTGATCAAAATGATCATAATCTGATAAGTGTTTTGAGGAATGCGTTGCGCGCATGAAAATACGATACAAAATTAGTTTTAAGATAACAATCTAACAACATGAAGAGAGACGCTACACTCACACGAATATAGGGACTACAAGGGGTTCACATGTCGAGCTCATGCCTTAACCCTTGGGTGTATCATATCTGTCCCTTGTAGTTCCAATCTTTTGTAGTTAGTTTAGTATTATTCATCCGTCGTTGTAACAATTTCTACTAAGGCAGCGATATCTAATATTGTGGTGGGATTTTCAGTGTGAATGTCGATTCACACCATAACCGAGAAACTGTGTTTAAAGTGTAAGTGTAAAACGTGAAGGTTCACCTAGAGGGGGTGAATAGGTGATGGCTAATCTAATGGTCACTTAATGCCAAATAATGCGGAAGCTAAAAGCAATTATGACCTTAACAAACTATTTAAACTAAACACCACGTATAACACAAGAGTGTTGCCGAATTCCCCGTGAAGGGCTCTGGACAAACTCCTCTAGATTCCCCTTGAATGGGTTGAGGTGCCGCGTTGGCTCTCTTGGTTGAATACAAGTGTTAGCAAACAAATCCACGCAAGTATATCAATGAGCACAAATGAATATATCAAGCATATGAAGATAGATAATAAAAGTATGCAAGATATAAAGACAAAAGAGAGAGAGAGAGTGAGCAATCGCAAACACAAGGGATTTGTTTCGAGGTTCGAGCACCCTTGCTCTACATCCCCGCCTTCGACACACGAAGGATTTCCACTATGATCGATCCCAATGGATCACCCGGTGCCGCAACACCTACATCTCTCGAACTCCCTAGTTCGTACACACCGCAAGCCCACCGGCTCGCCGAGGCCGCACCTCAAACAAGGAGTTCGCACCCGAACCCGAAACACCGAGTCCACACTAGGACCCGAAACAATGCGAACACAACCGTCCGCCTTCTCAAAGGAACAAAGAACAAGTCTTTGGTGATCACAACACTTTGATCACCTAAAAACAATCTCACTATAACACTCCTATAGGATGAATAGCAATGGATAGCTCAAGTGTTTGTGTGAGAAAAACTAGGATGAAAATGGTGGAGAAAAACTCAAGGAATCTCTTTTACACTCTTGATAAAAACTCTCCTTTTAATTGGAAGAATTGGCTCTAAATTTTGTGGAGAAAAACCTCTGAAAAGAGTAGGAAAAACTGGCTCTAAAACTTCTCCAAAAATCTTGTTGAAAACAATGACCAAACCCCCAAATTTATAGGCTGTAAAAAACTAGCCATTGGGGTCTGTCAGACCTGTCGGTCGACCGCCCGGTCCACCGCCAACGGTCAAAAATCAGACCGTTGGAGCCTCCGGTCGACCGCCCGGTCGACCCAAAAGAACAGAGAGCACTGCTCTCAGTTCCGGTCGACTGGGTCGGCATACCGGCCATCTGCTAGGTCAACGCGTGCACGTTGTGCACGTCGGTCGACCGTGCCGGTCGACCGACTTCAGCCCTAGTCGACTTGATAGGTCGACTAGTCGACTTGCTGAAGCCTGAAACTGAAAATCTGGGATTAAAACTTGGTCTTTTTGATTGAAATAAAATCCCATAAAATACTTAAAAATCTACAAAAATAGTTTTACCAATATACTTTGATAAACAAACATGTTTGCACAAAATCAAGACATGTTATAAAAGACTGGACTATTTTTGTAATATGGAAATATTGGCTCAATTGAAAAACAGTATTTTCCAAAACTTGATTTTTCTAAAACTTGTTTTCTAAACTTCTTCATGATACAAAAACAAGATATTTTGAATTCATTAAAGCATAGTGTGTATGGATATGATCCACTACACAATTAAGATGAAATATCTATGTTTTTGGCATTAAGCTCTAAATATGGTTTTAGATTAAAACATGTATATAAGAAAACACCAAAAATCAAAATGTATTTTTCCAAAATGAAAGTCTTTTCTAAACTAAAAATTCTTTATGAAAAGACAACTAAATCAAGAGTGTGTGTGTGATATATACTTGAGCAATCCACCAACTACTCTATCATTTACATTTTATCTAAAACAAAATCTTATACCTAGACACAAGTCTCGATCTTGAAGTCTTCCCTTGAAGTCTTCTCATCATCTTGACTTGGTCCAGATGCAATCCAACGAGCTCGACTCCTCTTGAGTACTTGATGTGGTCTTGATGCATAGGCTCGTGAATTAACCGGTGCTAGCTCCAAAACTTGTCTTAAAATCCTTTGTTGAAGCTCCACACCTACTAAGATCTTGATAACAAATCTGTCACTAATTAAACACAAGATCATTAGTAAACATAACTACATGAGTTGATCATCATCAAAACTAGAGTGATGGGCCTTTGGGCCAACAATCTCCCCCTTTTTGATGATGACAAAACTCATGAAGTTATATATGCATGGATTAAAGTAAAGCTTCAAAGAAAGCTCCCCCTTAACTCATGCATAACAAATAAACAATATAATATGGAAATGAAGCACATGACATGTATGCAAATCAAGGAGATAAAACAAAATCAAATTCTTTTTCTCCTATTTGCAAAACAAAATATATATGCATAAACATAAATCCTTTAATAAAAACATGCATATATAGCAAATACCTCTCCCCTTTTTTGTCAATCATCAACAAAGGGTTTAAGGTAAAACAAAATCATCAAATCTTTCTCCCCCCCCCTTTTTTTTTTGTCATAAACAAAGAGACCAATAAGGGGCCAAATAAACATATCAATAAAAGGTTATATGCGATATACATTCATGAAGAGGAAGACGTTAAGTTATCTTCCCTACACATATGCATTACATGAAGAAGGGATGGCAAGCCCAATTCATATAACACATATTATGTAATGCATAAGAGGAGATGTAAAGGCCCCCTACACACGTGTACCACATAAAGAAGAGATTGTCAAGCTCTTCAATACACAATACACTCAACATGAATCTATATGTAGAAGAGATGTTAAGCTCTCCTTGCATATAGACAATACCAATTGAAATTAAACATAATAAATTTTGAATGTCTAAATAAAAATTTTGATACCAATTGTAAATATTCTTCATTTTGAACATATGATACCAAATTTAAATTTTCAATCATAAAGTATGGGAGTGAAAAACAAATACTAATTGAAATATGAAAATCGAATTTTCTCCCCCTTTATGAAATACCAACTAAAACAATGCGTAGGTTTGATACCAATTTAAAAGTAATCAATTGAAACAAAATTGAAGCTCAAGCTTAGCATAAACACAAACATATATATGTATGGAAAATAGATACCAATTGAAATTGATATTCTTGGAATTGAAAGCATACATACATACAAATATATATGAATATACAAGAAAGGTTAAAATTGATACAAATTGAAAGAATTCAATGATACCAATTGAAACAACAATAATATCAAATGTATATCTCATATTATCTACCACCCAATCATGGTTCAAGTTTTAAATGATTTTCATTTTAAAGCATACATGAACATGATCTCCCTTCCAACCTCCATGGATGGTAGAGTTTTCAAAAATAGATTTAAAAATATTTTAGCATTGAAAATCACTACCAAATGAAGAACAATAACTAGTTAAAATAATTTTTAAAAAACTAGTTAAATCCTTCAAAAACATGAAATCAAAGCATATGTATTTCATGAATCATACCAAATACAAGAATTGACACTCGATCTATGAAGCTCAAAAATATGTTCATGAATCAAAGTCATGACAAAATAAATGAAATATGAGTGTACAAGAATCATGTATATAGCATTTTCATGAAAATAGTCATTTAGGCTCAAAATGATTGAAACAAATTATTCATTTTATTTTATCAAACAAAACATGAAAATTTATTTTTCATTAAAAACAATAAACTTCTAGGTATATGTATGATATATCTAAATCTAACAATATGCATACATATTCCAAACATAAAACGAGTCTATTAATAGTATTTGCATGAAGGCAAGAGACTCAAAATGGATATACATGTATATTTATTAGATTTGAATAAAAGATACACATACATGAAGTAAAATACGAAAATTGGCAAAACAAGTATAAATGAGAATCATCAAAACTAGTCTATACATGTGCATATAGTGGGTACAAATGAGCATGAAGTACAAACATATATAAATCACGTGTGACTCACTATTTGTACATGTATAATACAAGTTTTGATAAAAACTACATCTAAGCATGTTTTTACCACAGGAAGCACATTAAATCATAAAACATGAACATGCTATGAATATGATATATGTAAAAAGCATGTACATAAAAAATAGGAGTTTAGAGATTGTTACCAACTCCAAAGCTCCAAGCATGGTGGTAGTCCCACCAAAACCTCCTTGATAGCGGTGCTCCAAATATGTGTCCTTTTAGTTCAAGTGCACCCACCATCAAGGCACCAAGTCTCTCACGTATTGAGAGATCCCTCACCTACATTAAAAACATGGGGTGGGAGTTTTGGTACCCATTTTTTCTTGGGTCCTTTGGGGTTAGTCTTGTAAGGAACCCAAAAATTTTATTATTAGAAAAATTAAAATGATGCAACTTGTCATAACAAAATTTTGCTAAATGGCCTTTGCGGCCACAATGTGTACACTTGTACACCTTAGAATGCTTATGTGTATGTGTATGATCGTGGCGTGCAACATAAGCATATGCATGATGATGTGCATGAGAATGTGGAGCTTGTTTCTTTGAAAACATAGACTCCAATCTAGTGTGGTTAAATGCAAAGAGTTCAAAGTTGAACTCAAACAATCCATTTTATTTTTCAAATCTTTAATCTCATTAGTGGTGGCATGAAAAGCATGATGAGATAAAGAATCATTTTTCTTTTCTTTTTAGAAATAAAATCTTTTTCTTTTTCACAAAATTTTCTTTTTAAAGACTTATTTTCTTGAAAAATAACTTCTCTTTGTTTTTCTACCAAATCAATTTTATCCTTCAAAATAGTGTTCCCTTCACACAAATCATTTAATTTAGACATAAGGGAAACATTCTCATTTTTCAAATCTTCTTTTTCTTTTTCTAAGCATGCAACCTTAGTTCTAAATGAATCATTCTCCTTATGCATGCAATCAAATTTCTTTTTCAAAATTTTATTATCTTTTCTAAGCATGTCATATTTCTCAAGTAATTATTGGCAAAATGAAGTGAGCTTATCATATGACATGTCTTCATCATCTAACTCGGATTCGGTGTTTACCTCAAGGGGGTTATCCCCTTGGACCATATAGCACAAGTTGGAGGTGTTGCTTCCAACGTCCGAATCGCTCCCCGCATAATATAGATCCTTTTCGCCAAGGGAGGTGATGATGTTCCAAGCTACAAAAGCCGAATCAACATTAGAAACCCTAGATAAATAATCATCATTTAGGGTTGACTTTAAAGCATGAAGGGCTTTTGCATTAGCCTTAAAATTCTTGCTATCATTAATATAAGAATCTTTAATTGTAGCAAGATAAACATGAATGCCTAAGGCCTTGAGGTACATAGACATCTTAACCTTCCAAATTTGGATGTTAAGAATGTCAAAGGTGGGTGGTGACATGAATTCCATGGTGTGTGTACAAAATATTGTGATTAGCCCAAAAATGAGGATCTTTAACTCTAGGTTGTTAGACCCAAATCAGAGTACCAAGCTCTGATACCAATTGAAGGTTCACCTAGAGGGGGGGTGAATAGGTGATGGCTAATCTAATGGTCACTTAATGCCAAATAATGCAGAAGCTAAAAGCAATTATGACCTTAACAAACTATTTAAACTAAACACCACGTATAACACAAGAGTGTTGCCGAATTCCCGTGAAGGGCTCTGGACAAACTCCTCTAGATTCCCCTTGAATGGGTTGAGGTGCCGCGTTGGCTCTCTTGGTTGAATACAAGTGTTAGCAAACAAATCCACGCAAGTATATCAATGAGCATAAATGAATATATCAAGCATATGAAGATAGATAATAAAAGTATGCAAAATATAAAGACAAAGAGAGAGAGAGAGAGTGAGCAATCGCAAACACAAGGGATTTGTTTCGAGTTTCGAGCACCCTTGCTCTACATCCCCGCCTTCGACACACGAAGGATTTCCACTATGATCGATCCCAATGGATCACCCGGTGCCGCAACACCTACAACTCTCGGACTCCCTAGTCCGTACACACCGCAAGCCCACCGGCTCGCCGAGGCCGCACCTCAAACAAGGAGTTCGCACCCGAACCCGAAACACCGAGTCCACACTAGGACCCGAAACAATGCGAACACAACCGTCCGCCTTTTGAAAGGAACAAAGAACAAGTCTTTGGTGATCATAACACTTTGATCACCTAAAAACAATCTCACTACAACACTCCTATAGGATGAATAGCAATGGATAGCTCAAGTGTTTGTGTGAGAAAAACTAGGATGGAAATGGTGGAGGAAAACTCAAGGAATCTCTTTTATACTCTTGATAAAAACTCTCCTTTTAATTGGAAGTATTGGCTCTAAATTTTGTGGAGAAAAACCTCTAAAAAGAGTAGGAAAAATTGGCTCTAAAACTTCTCCAAAAATCTTGTTGAAAACAATGACCAAACTCTCAAATTTATAGGCTGTCAAAAACTAGCCGTTGGGGTCTGTCAGACCTGTCGGTCGACCGCCCGGTCGACCGACAACGGTCAAAAATCAGACCGTTGGAGCCTCCGGTCGACCGCCCGGTCGACCCAAAAGAACAGAGAGCACTGCTCTCAGTTCCGGTCGACTGGGTCGGCAGACCGGCCATCTGCCAGGTCAAGGCGTGCACGTTGTGCACATCGGTCGACCGAGCCGGTCGACCGACTTCAGCCCTAGTCGACTTGATAGGTCGACTAGTCGACTTGCTGAAGCTGAAACTGAAAATCTGGGATTAAAACTTGGTCTTTTTGATTGAAATAAAATCCCATAAAATACTTAAAAATCTACAAAATAGTTTTACCAATATACTTTGATAAACAAACATGTTTGCACAAAATCAAGGCATGTTATAAAAGATTGGACTATTTTTGTAATATGGAAATATTGGCTCAATTGAAAAACAGTATTTTCCAAAATTTGATTTTTCTAAAACTTGTTTTCCAAACTTCTTCATGATACAAAAATAAGATATTTTGAATTCATTAAAGCATAGTGTGTATGGATATGATCTACTACACAATTAAGATGAAATATCTATGTTTTTGGCATTAAGCTCTAAATATGGTTTTGGATTAAAACATGTATATAAGAAAACACCAAAAACCAAAATGTATTTTTCCAAAATGAAAGTCTTTTCTAAACTAAAAATTCTTTTATGAAAAGACAACTAAATCAAGAGTGTGTGTGTGATATATACTTGAGCAATCCACCAACTACTCTATCATTTACATTTTATCTAAAACAAAATCTTATACCTAGACACAAGTCTCGATCTTGAAGTCTTCCCTGAAGTCTTCTCATCATCTTGACTTGGTCCAGATGCAATCCAACGAGCTCGACTCCTCTTGAGTACTTGATGTGGTCTTGATACATAGGCTCGTGAATCAACCGGTGCTAGCTCCAAAACTTGTCTTAAAATCTTTTGTTGAAGCTCCACACCTACTAAGATCTTGATAACAAATCTGCCACTAATTAAACACAAGATCATTAGTAAACATAACTACATGAGTTGATCATCATCAAAACTAGAGTGATGGGCCTTTGGGCCAACAAAACGGTGATCACAAAAAAAAAAAAGAGATGTAGACACATGATTTTCGCGTGAATACCCATATCGGGAAAAATCACGGGGAGGAAGAGGAAATCTACTATAATCAGCCAATTTACAAAAATTACAGGGATTATTTGGTGTGTCTCAGAGTAAGGGTTGACTGTGAAGGTATTGTTAGGTCCAGAGAGGATTCAGGCCCTCTTTCTCATTGGAGACGAGGGTCTATTTATACTGAGCTATTCGCGGTGAATGAGAGCTGGCGAGTGCCTGTAACAACATGATCTTCATGTGCGGTTGCGCTGTATTATTGAGATTGCATGCAAAAAAAAATTTCACTATTCATAACTTCCCGCTTTGAATGTATGAGCATTACGCGTCTTCAGCGCGGGAAAGGGGAAGCAAAATAACTGCAGGCGTAGTCTCGGTGATCACTACTGGAGGCTATTAGGGTGAAGTTGGGAATCTTGAACTGTAGGTGACTCCGAAGGGTGATGTCTTTGAAATAGAAGGTAGCACCGGGATGGCTCTGGTTGGCGAAGCTAGGTGCGGTCTAGAGTGATTCTGAGAGGATGTGGAGTGCTGGAAGCATCGGGATGGAACGAGAGCTGTGAGTATCTGATGGGAGGCTTTCAGTTGCATGTACATGTGTCAACATATTGATGAGGGTCGATTTTTGACCACCACAGATGCCCTCGCTATTCACTCACCAAAGCTTTGGGAGGAAAGTCGGAAGAGTAGAGTTGGTAGAGATCCTTAAATGCCTTTAATTCTTCTTGATGTTGGTGAATGGGAGGATCTGGTCCATCAATACGAATCTTTTGGATTTTGCCTGGAGATCGCATGATTGGCTGACAACTAGCACGCCTCATTGATTAGACTGGCTTGAAATCTGTGACTGACATTTTTTCAATTCTGGCGACATGATGGCTGAGATCGTGTGGCATAGGTGGTCGGTATATTGCTGATTTGGTTGATCGAGAATCTTAGGATGCAGATTGATTTTTCGAGGATTAGGGATTTTAATTGGAGACGCTTCGACTCCTTTAACTTCATCTATAAATTGAATGGGGCCCTAGGTAAAAATTGCTTGTCCTCCTTTCTGAAAAAAATCTTGCTTTCAAACTCTTTACCCTAGTCAGTTGCCATATTGTTCTTCTTCTCCGTCCGATGGAGGAAAGAGAGGGAGGGGATAGAGATGGTGGAAATGGTTGTCAGGCTCTTGCCGTTCGGGAATCTAGTTGGCACAAAACATCATTCTTCGCGATGAGCTTATCACGAAACATTAGCTTTCCTGACACGGCTCTGTTATCAGGAAGGATAAGTAGGGCTCTTGCTTAGACCTAATTTATTTGTCTGATCTTCGATCGG
Organism: Agave tequilana; assembly: GCA_038442645.1. Classification (NCBI taxonomy): domain Eukaryota; kingdom Viridiplantae; phylum Streptophyta; class Magnoliopsida; order Asparagales; family Asparagaceae; genus Agave; species Agave tequilana. The sequence goes on from JAVJIF010011611.1 coordinate 117,264, forward strand.
ATCAATTCAGTTCTTATCTTGGGGATCAAAGTTCTTCTTTCCTAATAGTGTGTATGAGATAGGAGTGGGGTTTGCCTGAGCGGTTACGGAGGAGGATGTGTCTCCATGATAATCTTGCTTGTCTTGGAGTCTTCATTCTGATCAGACATCGCCATCTCGTGCTTGGAGACTCTTTTCTTGCAGCGAGTAACAAGAGAGGAGTATGAGGGATATTCGTCGGGATGTCATCGATGAAGCACTCTTTCTTCCAGAGCTCTGACCTCTTCTTTAGAACAAAGGGTCGATGGTGTGATATCATCACAGGCTTGTATGTCTTACTGTTCGGGGAGGAAATTTAGAAATATTGTAAAGTTTTCTTGAATCAATGAAAGCTTACAATAAGTCAAAATCTAATTACAAGAGAGAGAAGACACTCAAGCTCAGATCTTCTCTTTGTTTAAGGCTGGGCTATTTGCTTAGCGGTGGAAAGTGAGTCTTATTTTTCGTTGACTGAGTGAACGTCAGGCTCTTCTGAAACTCTTCTCCTTGGATCACAGATAGAGTAGCACATCTCATATCCAATGAAAACTCAAAGAGACTTAGACGAAAACTTGAATTCAGTGATCGTGGAAAAATCATGCACAAAAAGTGTTATTTTGAAATTAAGCAATAAAAGTGTGTGCGCTTTGGCTTCCTCAATACTTCCATTATAGCATAAGGCTAAACGGATCGAATTCACAGGGACGAGAAGCGATAGAAGCTTTATCGGTTGATTCACGTGTGTGTTAAAGTTTCTTTTATGTTTTAAAGTCAAAAGAGATGAAAACAAAGAATGAAAAGAGAAGAGTACGATGAAACACGAAGAAGTGAGAAACATAGAAGAAATGGTTTTTTTTATTTTGTGATATATCTAAAACAAAGTAAGAAGGAAAGAAAACTCGTGGCTACTAACTACTAATGGCTCCATTAACTATGCTAACCTCTTAGTGATAGTTGCCTCACATGTATCCTTGGCCATCACTAGTCCTTGGTTCAAGAGCGTTTCAAGGCATAACCCATATGTTAACTCATCACATCCAAACTCAACAAACAAGTGCAAGCTACACTTAAACCATAAAAACTAAATAAGAGTAAGCATGAAGTGGATTAATGTTAGCTTGTTAGAGAGTTAGGATGTTAGAGTGCTAGAATCCATCATGATGAGCCATCAATGGCTCTTGTAAGAGTCAGGTCAAGTAGAGGTTATTAGATTCATGTGGATTATCAAGTAAGAAGTTAGCAAGTTAGTGGTTAGTAGTTAGTTGTCATGAGATAAAATTAGCTAAGCATGTAAAAAGAGTTAGAGAGAAGAAAATAAAGAGAGGTAAAGAGAGAACCTTTCATAGATTGTCACCTTCCATTACAAGCAATCTTCCTTTCCAATCATGTACCACTCTCTTTATTATAAGATCTACAGGAAATAGAAATTACAAAGAGGAAGAAGAAAGAAAAACTAACCTAAACTACCCTAAAACAACAATATGGAGAAGAAAATCCCAAAAACTATCAAAAAATCTACACAAAACTCCTCCCCCAGGTGCTCTAAAAATCCTAGGGTATTTATAGGCAAAATTGGGAACAAGGGAAGTTGTACAGAGCCGCGCGTCAAATCACGACGCACGGCTCCACGACTTTGCCGCAGAAGCGCGGCAGTTGCCATGTTTCCGCAGCAGTCCTAGGGCGGCACGCGCGGCGCTACCTGCTGCGCGCCCCCGCTTATCCCCCTGTCGGCTGTACATCTTGGTTTCTGAATTTAGGCCCCCGGTTTTGACGAAACCACCCTCCAAAGTCAATGGCTATTCTTGTAGCTTTTAAACACCAATTAAATGGGATTTTTGGGCTTCTTCTTCATTCATGCCATAGACCTAGAAACATACAAGACAGATGTTATTAACAGAATTTAATATTGAATAAATGTGAAGATGTGGTATGAAATATGCAATTTTAGAGACTAATCACACTCCCACTCTTATCTTTTGCTTGTTCCGAGCAAAACAGAAAAACTCACTAAGAAGATTATTACACCACTTTCGCAGGTGACGCAATTGCACTAAGCGTGTGTAACAAGCCGTTAAACCTCTAAGTTTCCCCTAGAGGAGGAGTTTTGGCTCATGAGGATTTTTAGCGGATTACACCCACAAAATCCATAAAGAAAAGAAATCAAATGTTAGTATTTTGAAAATACATTTGAAATAGAGAAAAGTGTTAAAGTATTTTTTGCGAAAATTAAATGATCCAAGGTCATAAGTTAACCAGAAATTATTCTTCCTTAAACTAAGTCGAAATATAAAATCTTGCTCTAAATTAAATATAAGAATTTAAAATTGAGTTGATTCTTTAATCTTTCATAAAACTCTTAGAATATATGCACTTTGTGAACAATGAAGATTTTTGGGATATCGACTCAAACTTTCATGCCATTTATTTATTTTATTATATATATATATATTTCTTTTTTCTTCTCTTAGTTTTCTTAGGCTTTCTTATTTACCCAGGTAATGAGCCTTTAGCCGGTAACTTCCAAACCAGATAGTTTCAGGGTACCGGATGAGAAAATATCCCTCGGGCTTAAGGACTCGAGTAAACAAGGCCACAAAACTAAAAGGGATTATTTATTTTTGTCCATCATTTTAGGCGTGAATATTCATGCTTCCTGAGGCATAATTACCCAACTTCAATAAGTGATTTTTTATTATCATTTTTAATATTTTTATGGCATTTATGACATTTTCAGTCTTTGTTTCAATCCCAAAAACTTGTGTAAGTGTGAAGTGCATATATACTTAAGGCAAAAAATTCAAGATCAAATTATCTTCCAATCTTACTTTCTTATCCTAAAATTTAAATAATATCTATTATTTTTTATTAGATTTAAAAATTCATAATTTTAGGTCTTCCTGATTCCTAGGATAATCTTAATTTTCTTAAAAATAAATCAATACTATTTCTCTTATTTCAAAAAGTTTTGTAAAAAGAAAATAAAAGAGTTTTTATACAAAGAAAATTTTAAAAAGTTCCTTAAAAGAAGTGTAAAAGAAAGAAAATATAAAACTAACTATGTTAGTAAATCTTCCGCCACACTTATCTCATGCATTGTCCTCAATGCATCGTGAATATGTATATACATGAAACAAATGAGAAAGGAAGGAAAATTACCTTAGAGTGGTGGCTCCGGTGATGGTCTGATTAGTCCACGAAATGCGGCCCAATTCAATAATTGTGGATCTTGCAGGAACCCACCAGTGACCTCTCCAATACGACCCAGTAAAATGTTGGAGAACTATATAATCTTATTGAACAAAATTACTCCCATCCAATTTTCAATTTTCAAAAATTACTGAGTTATTTTCTTTAACATCCTTGTCTAACAATGAAGTATGATTTTGGGAGATGATTGATTTGGACTCAAATAGAACAGGAACAAAAACCGATACCGACTCTAGTGTTAGGAAGGAGGAATTGAATTAAGCAAGAGTTCAGAGTAAACCGTTTATGTCCTTATGCTGATGATCAAACTCTGAATATGTGTGAAGATTTACTTTACTCCTTCGAATCACCGTTCATAGCGCAAGCTATAACGGGTCGTATCCGCAGGGAGGGCTAGCGATGGAAGCGTTCACAGTATTTATGTTGAAGTTTTTGAGAAGAAAAATGAAGGTTCTTCTTTGTTTAAAAATGGAAAAACAAAACAAAATAGGAAGAGAGTGAAGAATCTTTGTAGAGTTTTTTTAAGGAAAGAAAAACGGAATGAAAAATGGTGATGTTGGAAAAAGAGAAAGTTTTAGAAAAGAGTTTTAGAATTCGATAGAGAGAAAGCCATGACTAACTAACATTCTACACTACTAACTTACTAATCTCATTGGGTGATTCATGCCAATATGTTGTCCCAAATTGAGGATGTGTTCTCATCTAGGCTTGGCTAGGTGGCCTCCTTGGATCGTCGGCTCCCAATAGATTCTCAATAATGGAACATAAGTATTCACACTTAGGTATGCTAAGTAAGAATGTAAGATTCATTAGTCCATCAAAGCTATAACAAGCTAGTATGAAATAAGAAACTTGTACAATAGGTGTTAGCATATTAAAGTGATCCATCTTTATGTTCCATCAAGACACTTGTTCAAGAGACAAGGCTCTAAATGAGGCACATATGAATCATATGGAGGTGATACAAAATATTTACTAGAATTGAAACACTACTCATCTTCATTGGGAATAAAAAGACTTGTTAATTATAAGACTAGAAATAAAAATATCCAATGATTCATATGAGTTAGCAATCACCCAAGAGTTAGTAGTTAGTAGTGTTAGTAGTTAGTTAGTCATGTTAATAGATTAGTTAGCCCTAGAAAAGAAAAACAAGCGAGAAGACATGGTAGAAAACAAGTGCAAGAAAGTAAAGAACTTGGAAAGTAAATGCAATAGAACAAGAAAGATTTGAGGAAGGAAAGCTTAAACCTTTGTATTGAGTTGTCACTTCTTCAATTATAGAGATCTCTCTCACCCTTACTCTCTCTTTTCTGGATCTAGAAGGAGAAAATAAAAATTACACAAGAAGATTAGAGAGAACTTAAAGAAACCTTAACTATTTGCCTAAACAAAATGCTATTCTCTCCTCTCTTCTTTTACAAAGGCCCAGAGGGTTATTTATAGGCTTCAAAAGAAGATAACATCCCATAACAGCTGTAGGATCAATCGTTTGATTAATGGCCAAGGATGTGCCGCGGATCCGTGGCCAGGGCCGCGTTTTCGCGGCAGAATTTTGGACGTTGCGCCAGCGATTTGTTGGCCCAGAGGCCCATCACTCTAGTTTCGATGGTGATTAACTCATGTAGTTATAGTTTACTAATAATCTTATGATATTTAGTTTCAGATATTTGATCAAGATATTAGTAAGTGATTAGCTTCAACAAAGGAGTTTTGGAGCTTTCACGTGTAGATTCAAGAGCTCGCGCGTCAAGATCGCATCTAGCACTCGGTTGGAGTCAAGCTCGTTGGATCGTTTGGATCGAGTCGACATGGAGAAGGAGTTTGACTGAATTTTCCTGCACACAAAATAATGAATATTAGATTTTGAAAATAATAGTGTGAGGTTCAGTTCTAATCCGCGGTAGCAAAGGCTATGCGGGTCGTGATCCTCAAGGAGGGACTGCGATAGAAGCGTTAAGCAAGTTAATCTCTAAAATTTATCTTTTTTAGTTAATTGTCACTATGGTATTTACAAAGAAACGTGGTATTTACAATGAGTTGTGGGAAAGAATATTGGAGAGATGTGGATTTAATCTACGAAAAGAAAATAAAAGAAAAGAAAGGAAAACTTATCTCTTTATTTGCTTGCCGTTTTAACCGTTGCGATGATTTCCCTTTTCTTGGAAGGCGTACAAGCATGGCTTATGGGATCGTCCGCCTTCTTAATCTACTTTACGAAATAAAACAATAAGCTATGAAGACTTGTTCATCGCCATGGGCCGTCAAGGTTCCTTCTTCGGCTAGGTAGTCTCAAAGCGTCAAGTTCTCACGGTTTGCAAGACATCAGAGAAGGAAACAATATAGAAAACAAGATCAAAGAGAACAAGAACACAACATAAAATAGAAGAGATGAACAAATAAACATAACAAAAACAAACCTTTGAATGGATTTCATTAACAATTGAAGAAGAGTTGGCTTACACCGCTGTCACCTCAGTACAAGCATGGACTCTTTCCTCCATGAAAGCTTCCTCCACTCTCAGAATTTACAAAAGATAAACAAAAAGAAAACCTAACCTAGAAGAAAGAGGAAAAACCCTAAAAATCTGAACTTTGGCCCTTTGCTGGACGCTGGACGCTCTGTACATTGCAATGCAGGTGATATTTATAGGGCAGAAGACCACAGAGTCCGGGACGAAACTGCCCACAAAATTTGGGATTTAATCTCATCATTATTGCCGCGGATCCGCGGCTTTTGCCGCGGTTCCGCGGCAATCTGGTGGCTTCTGGCCACGCGCTTTGGCGCGTGGCCTCTCCTGGTCCGTCCATAGGGGCGCCTCCTTCTAGAATTGTGATCCTGGCCTTTTAAATCTGGATTTTCGAGATAACTTGGTAATCAAGTTACCCTTAATCCAGATTTCTTCAAATCTTCCTCCCACGAATTTCTTCTTTATCTTGGCCTTTTAATCTGATCCTGCAGGTGTTTAGGGTTGGATAGAAGTCCACCCTTCCCTAAACTTCAATAATTGCAACTCTAGCCCTTGCATAATTGCACTTTGACACTTGATATTTGCATTTTGACCTGGGCTTCAAACATGGGCTTGGATCTGGGCTTTGGGCTCTTTAGGCTTTATTTATTGTTAAAAGAACAATTCGAGGCCTGCACACAATAAATAATAAAATATTAATAAATGTGCAGAATTAGATAAATAAATATGAAAATGTGACGGTAAATATGATGATAAAAATGCACTTTTCACTACCAATCACACCCCCACACTTATCTTTTTGCTCGTCCTCGAGTAAAAACAAAGAAAAAGAAAAAGTTAATCTAACCTAACTCACTTTCGTAGGAATCACGATTGCACTTAGCACGTGCAACAAGCCGTTAAACCCCTAGGTTACCTTAGAGGACGAGTGTTGTCTCGTGAGGGTTTTCAGCGGATTGCACCCACAAAATCCATAAAAAGGAAAATATTTGAATTATTATTGAAGAGACTAAGTAGTCTATAAGTTTTAGGATCCTCATTTTTATTCATTCTTCAGACTTAGTCTTTATAAAGTAAATTGTTATCCATTTTAGGTAAGGATTAAAATTGAATTTCTAATATAGTCTTTTTCGTTACCAAAAGTCATACGCACCCTCGTGAATCTAGGAATTCCTTAACTTGGACTCTCATGCCTCTATATTATTTTTATAACATCATCTAATTTTCTTTCGTGTAAGTATCAAGGCTTCTTGAGGCCCTCATACCTAACTAATTGACTATTAGATGTGTTAATATAATTTTTTTTTTTTTTTTTGGCATGTATAACTCATCTAATTTTCTTTCGTATAAGTATCAAGGCTTCTTGAGGCCCTAATACCTAACTAATTGATTATTAGATGTGTTAGTACATATAAGTAATTTTTCCTTAGTTCCCTCGGACTTTCTAATCCACCCATGTAGCGAACTTAAAGTCGGTGGCTCCCAAACCGGTCGGCTTTAGGGCACCAAGTGAGAAAACACCCCGCGGACTCAAATTCGAGTGAATTAGGCCCCAAAACTAAGGACTTTATTTTATTTACTCACCTTTAGGCATGAATACTTATGCTTCTTGAGGCACATGTATCAGCTTAATTGGTGAATTTTTTTTTTCCTTTTTTTATTATTATTTTTTTTATGAGGCACAAGGTCTTTGTCTTAGAATCCTAGATATGCATTTGGTATGCACATTTCATTAAGGTAAAAATCAAGACTAATTATTTATTCAATTTCTCTCCTATACCTAAAAATTTAAACAATTTATTTATTTTGACCAAGTTTTTAGAAATCCTAATCATGATTTTCCTAATCCTTAAAACTAACTTAAATTTCTTTCAAAAAAATAAGTCAAAATATTTCCTTTTTATAACATTTTTTTTTTTTTAGCAAATTTTTTTTTTATTAGCAATTTTGTTAGTTCTACCTATGTTAGTATGTTAGTAAAACCCACCCCCACACTTATCTCATGCATTGTCCTCAATGTATGAATGTATGCATATATGCATGAAACAGAACAAGGGAAGGCGGAAATTACCTTAGGGTGGTGGTTCCGGAGGTGGTCTAATTGGTCCACGAAATGCGGCCCAATCAAGATAACAGATAATTTGGTGGAACCCACCAGAAACTTTCCTTACATAACCCACAAAAATATATGTATAATTATTTTTAAAAATTTCCACCCCATCGAATTTCCAAATTTCATAATAAATTTCAGAGTTAATTGTCTCAACCTCCTTGTCCCAAAATGGAGTATGAAAAGATGGAATGATTGACTTGGACATGGGAAGTACGGGAACGAATACTGACTCAGGGAAGAAGCTCAAATCAAGTAAGGGCTCAGGAGTCGGGCTAAGTTCGAGAAGTGGGTCCAAGTCAAAAAATTGAAACTCAAGTCCACAATCATCTTCCCACAATGGAATGTGACTCAATGGTGGTGATTCAAGTTCAGGAATGATAGATGTGGGAATCAAAACTGACTCTAAAATATTACCTAAGTCGGGTAACAAAACAGGAGTCAATAATGATTCAGGAATTTGAACTTGATCATAGATTTGAGAATCTAGGTCACATTCGAGTTCTAATTCGGGAAAGGAAAAACTTGCCAAATTATCAGAATTTGAAGTTTCGGCAAGTTCACAAGATGGTACTGAATTAGAAACTTGTTGTTCCAAGCAACTTGGTTTGTCGGCTCTAATCAAGTGGTCATCGATATCAGAATCAGCCGGCCGGTGTAAGCATTCCACCATCAAATCTATGTCATGATCACGGGCTAATTTAGCCTCAGTCATGGCAGCTAGCATCCCTTCATAGTCGATAGGTGGATCATATTCTGATTGGACTTGAAAATAGGACGGGTAATCGTGATAAATTTGTGAGTCGGTGGACTCACGTATCATCATGTCTAAAATTGATGGTGATTTTTGCTTGGACTCATTCCTACTCATCATTTCCAAGATAGATGGAGTTCTATTCTGAATGGGTGGATCTGAGTATGAATTTTGGGAAAAATGTGGACTAGATGGATATGGAGGACAATTTGGTTGAGAATTAGACTCGGGGGACTCGAAACCCATGAACTCTGTGACGAGTTGAAATTATTATGAAAGTTATAGTCATAAGATGGGGGGTGTGGGTTATATTCATTCGGATAAGACCATCCGGCACACTAGATTGGTCAAAGTTAGAGTATGCCGGGTTGGTAATATCCGAATAATAGTTAGGGTGTAATATGGATTAAAATTGGAATTATTCTTATATGCCATATCACACCAACACAACAAACAAATAAACAAACAAAAAAAAAATTCTAACCTAAGTTAGGGTAGACCTATGACCTAGACGACTCCTAACTGGTTAGACCGTCCACAGGAGGTTGGGTGCAGACTTTGACCACAAGTTAATCAGCCAGGTCAGGGCAAGAGTGGTGGGAGGTTTTCCGTCAAAGACGTTCCTTAATTAAATAACCACCACACTTCGAGCTTTCGGCCCTCAATCCCCTTCCTAGACACTGATTTGGCAAGAGTCAACTTCCAACACCGTTCCCCCTTAGGATAATCTCCTAATTGAGTCCGAGATGTCCCTAGGGCCAACGTCTACTAATTTTTAAGTTAGGCTTGGGTTAGTGAGTGCTTGGGATATGATTTTGGGCTAAGGAAGGGTGATGAAATCCCCACCTTATCTTGTTAATGGGTTATGCCCTTAAGATGAATTAGTGCAAGTGTACAAGATAAATAGATAAGAATCACTCAAAGCAGAAAATCAACCAAGAGATGAATCCTATTCTACATGCAATGCGTACGTACCTTGCCTCCAGCACTCTTCAACAGTAAATAAAAATAATTGAAAAGACACATGCCTAATATGCAAACGTCTAATCAACTTTTAACGATTACAACCAATTTTTTACTGTTGATTAAATTAGCAGGTATATGGTGAATAATACAGAAAGTTAAGTACTGCAGAAGCTGTATTTTGCAGAGCTGAAGAGCCTGCAGAAAATTGGTTAGGAGTCAACTCCTTTGTGCCGCGTTTGCGCGGCTTTTGCCGTGGGAACGCGGCACTCTGGAGGGATCCTGGGCTCTGCTTTCTTGAGCAGAGTCCCAGGTCCACTTATATGTCACTGCAGTTGCCAAAATATTGTTTCTTCACCTGTAACCTGCAACAGAAAAGAATAAAGAATAAGTTAATAATTAAAATTTTTTGTTTTAGAGATAACTTACCGTCCCTCCCCGGCAACGGCGCCAATTTATTGACTGAATTTTCCTGCACACAAAATAATGAATATTAGATTTTGAAAATAATAGTGTGAGGTTCAGTTCTAATCCGCGGTAGCAAAGGCTATGCGGGTCGTGATCCTCAAGGAGGGACTGCGATAGAAGCGTTAAGCAAGTTAATCTCTAAAATTTATCTTTTTAGTTAATTGTCACTATGGTATTTACAAAGAAACGTGGTATTTACAATGAGTTGTGGGAAAGAATATTGGAGAGATGTGGATTTAATCTACGAAAAGAAAATAAAAGAAAAGAAAGGAAAACTTATCTCTTTATTTGCTTGCCGTTTTAACCGTTGCGATGATTTCCCTTTTCTTGGAAGGCGTACAAGCACGGCTTATGGGATCGTCCGCCTTCTTAATCTACTTTACGAAATAAAACAATAAGCTATGAAGACTTGTTCATCGCCATGGGCCGTCAAGGTTCCTTCTTCGGCTAGGTAGTCTCAAAGCGTCAAGTTCTCACGGTTTGCAAGACATCAGAGAAGGAAACAATATAGAAAACAAGATCAAAGAGAACAAGAACACAACATAAAATAGAAGAGATGAACAAATAAACATAACAAAACAAACCTTTGAATGGATTTCATTAACAATTGAAGAAGAGTTGGCTTACACCGCTATCACCTCAGTACAAGCATGGACTCTTTCCTCCATGAAAGCTTCCTCCACTCTCAGAATTTACAAAAGATAAACAAAAAGAAAACCTAACCTAGAAGAAAGAGGAAAAACCCTAAAAATCTGAACTTTGGCCCTTTGCTGGACGCTGGACGCTCTGTACATTGCAATGCAGGTGATATTTATAGGGCAGAAGACCACAGAGTCCGGGACGAAACTGCCCACAAAATTTGGGATTTAATCTCATCATTATTGCCGCGGATCCGCGGCTTTTGCCGCGGTTCCGCGGCAATCTGGTGGCTTCTGGCCACGCGCTTTGGCGCGTGGCCTCTCCTGGTCCGTCCATAGGGGCGCCTCCTTCTAGAATTGTGATCCTGGCCTTTTAAATCTGGATTTTCGAGATAACTTGGTAATCAAGTTACCCTTAATCCAGATTTCTTCAAATTTCCTCCCACGAATTTCTTCTTTATCTTGGCCTTTTAATCTGATCCTGCAGGTGTTTAGGGTTGGATAGAAGTCCACCCTTCCCTAAACTTCAATAATTGCAACTCTAACCCTTGCATAATTGCACTTTGACACTTGATATTTGCATTTTGACCTGGGCTTCAAACATGGGCTTGGATCTGGGCTTTTGGGCTCTTTAGGCTTTATTTATTGTTAAAAGAACAATTCGAGGCCTGCACACAATAAATAATAAAATATTAATAAATGTGCAGAATTAGATAAATAAATATGAAAATGTGACGGTAAATATGATGATAAAAATGCACTTTTCACTACCAATCAGAGTTCTATAAGAAGACCTCAGTTTGTTTAGTTTAGTTGTTTAGATCTTATGTAAAGATAGATAGTATTTATATGCTCAAGTTCACATGCACACACAAGTTTAAAGTTATTGGTTTTGGTTTACGGTTTAACCGATTTTGGATTTCATATAAAAAATATAGATATATATCTTATATGTATATTGGATTCTATCCATATATAATATGCTTCAAACTTGTTTCAATATCATGTTTTTGTATCCATAAGAGTTTTGGAGAAAACGGTTTTCCATTTCAAAAATCTAAGTTTTGAAAAATACCGATTTTGTGTTTAAGTCAAATTTCAATATCACAAAAATGGTTCAAATTGTTTGTAATATGTGTTAAATTTTAGTCACACATATTTGTACTTCAAAAATCTTATAAGAACTTATTTTGTGGATTTTATGGGATTTAATTGAATATAAAAAGATAAGTTTTCAATACCCAAAATCCCAGCCTGACTGCACTGGCGGTCGACCAAACCAGTGGTCGGTCGATCGGCACGGTCGACCGATGTGCACGGGACATGCACAAAGGCCATCCTATTCGGCCGATCGATCGACTGAAAGCACCCTACTCTCGGGTGGGGGCCCGGGCGGTCGGCCGATGGCTTTGGCCCGGTTCACTGGGCGGTCGACTGTAGGCTCAACGGTCAGAAAAAAGACTGTTGGCCGGTCGACCAAGCGGTCGACCGGAAGGGCAGTTTTGCCCTTTCCTAGCTGCCAACAGGCAGATTTTGAGAGGCTATTAATATGCCTTCTCTTGAGTTGTTTTGATCAAGATTTGAGTAGAGAAATTTTTTCTATCTTTCAAGTGTTTTTCAGCAAGAGTTATTGTGGTTAAAAGATTTATTATTATTTTTTTTAAAGTGTTGAAAAATTCAAAGAAAAGCGAGTCTTTTGGGAATGGTTTTTGATCTTGATTTCAATATCTATTTGGAGATTCTTTCAAGTATTTTTCTTTGTTCCAAACACTTTATTTTTGTCACACTTGAGCTATCTATCTGTCCTATCTATTAGGATCATTATTTTGTGAGGAAAATGGTTTGTGGTCTTTGAGATCACCAAGAGTTGTAATCATCCTTTGCTTTTGGCTTTGTGCCTTGTCCCTCTAGTGCGAGGTGATTGTTGTTTGGCATAGTGCCTTATCCCTCTATTGTGAGGTTGATCTTGTGTGGCTCAGTGCCTTGCCTCTTGTGTAGAGGTTGTTGTTGTTTGAGAGAGGAGTTGTGTACTCAAAAGTTCTATTACCCAAATCCTCAGTGGAGGTTCCCTGTGTGGGAGTCCTGTGTGGATGATTTAGTGGAAATCTTTCTGTGTGAAGGCGGGGCTGTAGAGCTGGGTGCTTATCTTTGTATTTGTGTTTGATCCACTACCTCTAACTCTCTCTCTCTCTTATTGTGCATTGTATCATATTATTCATATCATATATATGCTTGATTTTGATTGTGTACCATACTTGTGTTGAACCAAGAGAGCTTCATATAGCACCTCAACTCTTATTTAGAGGAATTTAGAGGAGTTAGTCTAGAGCCCTTCACTGGGAATTCGGCTACACTCTTTGGTTACACTAAGTGTTTTGCAATTTAGTTTTAATTCTATATTATTTGTCATTAGATTAGCTATACACCTATTCACCCCCCTCTAGGTGTACTTACAATTGGTATCAGAGCTTATGCTCTTGATATTAGGTTTAACCACCTAGGAGTGAGGTCTTGGTTAGCTAATCTAGTATTTGCATTTGCACACTTATTTGTCTACACGTTGTCATGGACTTCATGACCCCTCTCATGTATGATACTTCCAACATTGATGTTTGGAAAGTTAAGATGTTCATGTACCTTAAAAACCCTAGCTATGCATGTTCACCTTGCCGCTACCAAGAAATCTTATCTTGATAATAGCAAGCATATAGAGGCCAATACACAAGCCCTAGAGGCACTTAGATGCACTCTTAGCAAAGAATATCTTATGTTGGTTTCTCATTGTGATTCTGCTTTTGCAGTGTGGAACACTTTGACCTCTCCCAAGCTACAAACGACGAAATATATGGAGGAGGAATCTAGTGGAGAAGAATCTGAACAAGCTTGCTACATGGTCCAATTGAAAGATTCCTTTGAGGTACAATCGGAAACTCAACTAGATGATAGTGCTAGTTCTTCAGGTGATGATTATATGGATGTTGATGCTTTGAATGAAGAACTTTCTATTATTTGTGAAAACTTGTCAGAGAAATACAAAGTTTTGAAAAAGAAAACTTTTAAGATAAAAGAAGAAAATAAGGATTTGTTTTCAAAACTTAACATGGCTTTGCAAGAAAGGGATGAGATTTCTAATGAAAGGGACTCATTGAAATCCCAACTTGATCTTGTCTTAAATGAAAACAAAATCTTAAAAAGTAAAAATGATTGTAATGATGTTTTGAAGAAAAATGAGATTTTGTCTTCAAAACTTGATATTGTTTTAAAAAAATAATTCTTTGAAAAACAAAATTGCTTCAATTTCAAAAGAGCTAGATTTGGTTTCTAAGAAAAATATTTTTTTTAAAAAATGATATTGATTCACATGTTAGCCATGCTTCATCATCTAGTATACCTATTGCATGCTCCAACTCTTCTTCAATTATTAAAATGATATATCTGTTTTAAAGAAGAGTGTTGATTGTTTGGGCTCCACTTTGAGCAATTGTGCCAAGAATCACACACGATTGGAATCCATGTTTCGAAAAAAATAAGCTCCACATATGCATGCACACAAAACACGGCATACATATGCCTCTCATGCTCACACACATGACACCATGTATGCTCATGTGTACACATATACACATTGTGAACGTAAATGATAGAGTACATAATGTAAATTTTGTAAATAGATTTGTTTGGGTTAGGAAACGTGCTAACCCCCATGGACTCAATAGAGTATGGGTACCAAAAGTCACTCCTATTTATTTGATGTAGGTGTGAGCTCTCGCTTGACGTGAGGGCATTGGTGCCTTAATGGTGGATGCTTTTGTGCTTGATGGTCACTACTTTGAATGCATCACCTTCAAGGAAGTTTGGTGTGAGGACCACCATGGTTTGGAGACTTAGAGATCAGCTCTAATGGTTTTGGTAACTATCTCTAACTCCTATTTAGTTTACATGCTTTCATTGATTGATTTTAGCACGTTTTAGTTTTTCATGATTATTATGCTAAATGCCATCTAAATTAGACTATTGATATGCATATGTAGTCTTTGAGATACACCCATGTTTAAATAGATTTATATTATTGTGTTCTCACTTTAGTTTAACTATTGTGTATATCCTAATTTAAAACATATGCATTTAGCCTAATGATCATATTGATTTTTGTTTATGATTTTGTACTTCATGTTTTGATTACATGTTTAGACGTGATTTTCATTAAAACTTGTGTATATACTTGTACAACTAGTGAGTCATAAATTGATTATTATATATTTGTGCTTAATTGCTCATTTGTACCCATTAGATGTACTAGTATAGCCTAGTTTGATGATTCATGCATTTTAACTTGTATTCCCTATTTTGTGCATATTTTTCATGATAATGTGTTTAGCTTCATGTATATATTAATTTTGTTTAAAACTTTAGATATACATGTATACCCTTAAGTCACTTGACTTCATGTAAACTCTTTTATAGACTTTTTTATTTTTGGGATATGCATGTATACTTATAGTTTTTAACAAAACATACATATACCTTGATGCTTGTTGAGTTTGATGATTTGGTTTCATGTTTTTGAAGAATCTATAACTAGTTATTTCAAATTATCTTAAACTAGTTCATTTTCTTCACTTGGTAGAGTTTTCAAACTTTTTAAATTATTTTTAAAATCATATTTTTGAAAACCCCTTCCTTCTAAGGGCAGATGGATGGGCGACCATGCCTAGTATGCTCAAATTGAAAATCTTTTTAAACATGTGCATGAAAGAGAGGTGTATGAGTTATATACTTGAACCTCATTATATTTTCAATTGGTATCACAATTGATATTTTTTATATACTCATATTTGTGTTTTCTATATATGTATGCTTCAAACTTCAATTAATATCAATTTCAATTGGTATATTCACTTTCATACATA
Organism: Agave tequilana; assembly: GCA_038442645.1. Taxonomy (NCBI): domain Eukaryota; kingdom Viridiplantae; phylum Streptophyta; class Magnoliopsida; order Asparagales; family Asparagaceae; genus Agave; species Agave tequilana. The sequence goes on from JAVJIF010011611.1 coordinate 132,803, forward strand.
CATATACATACATATATATATATATATATATATATATATATATATATATATATATATATATATATATATATATATATATATATGACTTAATTGTGCTTACTATATCTTTACATCTTAAAGCACAAATTAGGTTTATGCTAAACTTGATTTACTCCTTAATATCAATTATTTTTCAATTAGTATCTTATACAAGCTTATGCATTATTTTGTTTGGTATTTCATAAAGGGGGAGAAAAATTCATGTTTTATATTTAAATCGGTTTTATTTTCAATTGATATCTTACTCTCATTCTTTATGATGAAAAATACTTTGTTTTGGTATATGCTAACATTTTCAATATTGGTATCAATAATCTTAAATTGGTATTATCCTCAATTTGGTATCTTTATTGTAAAATGATTTGTTTATCTAATAATTTGGTTTTTACTTTCAATTGGTATCAAAATTTACAATATATATATTTCAATTGGTATGAAATCGTACAATATTTCATTTTCTATTGGTATCAAAAATTTACAAGATACTTTCAATGGGTATCTTTTGGTATCTTAAAAATTTTGTTTATCATCAATTGGTATCATAAATTGGTATCATAATGTTTCTATATATACCTTTATCATAAATTAGTATATTTTTTAATTGGTATTGTTTTGATATGTATTACTTATATGCAAGGGAAGCTTAACATCTTCTTTATATATAGATTCATGTTGAGTGTATTTCATATTGAAGTGATTGACCTCTTTTTGGTATGTAGTATACGTGTGTAGTAGGAGCTTCACATCTCCTTTTATACATGTATATTATGATTTATGATTAGGGTTTAGTCATCTCTTTTTCATATAATGCATGTATGCAGGGGGAGTTAACTTTACGTCTCCCCTCTTCATGAATATATATCGCATATACATATTTATTGTTTGATTTTACAAAAAGGAGGAGAAATTTTTTGAGAGTTTATTTATACCCTCTTGTTGATGATTTGATAAAAAGGGGAGAGGAATTTGAAGATTTATATATGCATGTTTATCTCATTTCCTTATTTTATACAAAAAGGGGGAGAAGAATTTTGAGAGTTTTATATATGCATGTTTCTTTTCTTGTTTAATGCATATATGTTTTTGTTTATGCAAAAGGGAAGAAGTATTTAGATTTGTTTATTTATGTCTATTTTCTCATTTATGCATATTTGTGTTGAGCATTCATTGCATATGTTTATGTTTATGACTATGCATGAGTTAAGGGGGAGCTTCTATGAAGCTTAACTTTAACCTATGCATATATAACTTCATGAGTTTTGTCATCATCAAAAAAAGGGAGATTGTTAGCCCAGAGGCCCATCACTCTAGTTTTAATGATGATCAACTCATGTAGTTATAGTTTACTAATAATCTTGTGATATTTAGTTTCAGATATTTGATCAAGATATTAGTAGGTGATTAGCTTCACCAAAGGAGTTTTAGAGCTTTTACGTGTAGATTCAAGAGCTCGCGCCTCAAGATCGCATCTAGCACTCGGTTGGACTCAAGCTCGTTGGATCGTGTTTGGATCGAGTCGACTTGGAGAAGGAGCTCTACAAGAAGACCTCGGTTTGTTTAGTTTAGTTGTTTAGATCTTGTGTAAAGATAGATACTATTGATATGTTCAAGTTCACATACACACACAAGTTTAAAGTTTATTAGTTTTGGTTTTCAGTTTAACCGATTTTGGATTTCATATCAAAAATATAGATATATATCTTATATGTATATTGGATTCTATCCACATATAATATGCTTCAAACTTGTTTCAATATCATATTTTGCATCCATATGATATTTTGAGAAAACGGTTTTACATTTCAAAAATTCAAGTTTTGAAAAATACCAATTTAGTGTTTAAGTCAAATTTCAATATCACAAAAATGGTTCAAATTGTTTGTAATATGTGTTGAATTTTAGTCATACATATTTGTACTTCAAAGATCTTATAAGAACTTATTTTTGTGAAATTTATGTGATTTTATGGGATTTAAATGAATATAAAAGACAAGTTTTTAATACACCAAAATCCCAGCCTGACTGTACTGGCGGTCGACCGGATCAGAGGTCGGTTAATCGGCACGGTCGACCGATGTGCACGGTTGACCAATGTGCACCGGACATGCACAAAGGCCAACCAATTCGGCCGGTCGACCGCGCGGTCGACCGATTGAAAGCAGCCCACTCTCAGGTGGGGGCCGGTTGATCGGGCGGTCGACCGTAGGCTCAACGATCAGAAAAGTGACTATTGGCCGGTCAACCGGGCAATCGACTGGAAGGGCAGTTTTGCCCTTTCCTGGCTGCCAATGGGCAGATTTTTTAGAGGCTATAAATATGCCTTTTCTTGAGTTATTTTGATCAAGATTTGAGTAGAGAAAAATTTCTATCTTTCAAGTATTTTTCAGCAAGAGTTTTTATGGTTAAAAGATTTATTTTTATTTGTTTTTAAAGTGTTGGAAAATTCAAAGAAAAGAGAGTCTTTGGGGAATTAAGTTTTTGATCTTGATTTCAATATCTATTTGGAGATTTTCTCAAGTATTTTTTTTGTTCCAAGCACTTTATTTTTCTCACACTTGAGCTATCTATCTATCCTATCTATTAGGATCATTGTTTTGTGAGGAAAATTGGTTTGTATTCTTTGAGATCACCAAGGGTTGTAATCATCCTTTGCTTTTGGCTTTGTGCCTTGTCCCTCTAGTGAGAGATAATTGTTGTTTGACTTATTGTCTTATCCCTCTATTGTGAGGTTGATCTTGTGTGGCTCAGTGCCTTGCCTCTCGTGCAGAGGTTGTTGTTATTTGAGAGAGGAGTTGTGTACTCTAAAGTTGTATTACCTAAATCTTTCTTTGCTTTGTGTTATCCCTCTTGTGTAGAGGTGATTGTGGAGGAGTTTGGTTTTGTTGGTATTCCTCTAAGTGTAGAGGTGATTGTTGGAGTGTTGGCTCTGTGTCAATCCCTCTAGTGAGAGGTGATTGTTGTTTAGCTTTGTGCCTATCCCTCTGTTGAGAGGTTGATCTTGTGTGGCTTAGTGCCTTGCCTCTTGTGTAGAGGTTGTTATTGTTTGAGAGAGGAGTTGTGTACTTCAACCTTGTATTACCTAAATTCTCAATGGAGGTTCCCTGTGTGGGTAGTCCTGTGTGGACGATATAGTGAAAATCCTTTTGTGTGAAGGTAGGGACGTAGAGCTGGGTGCTCGAACCTCGAAACATATCTTAGTGTTTGCGTTTGATCCACTATCTCTGAACTCTCTCTCTTATACCTTGCATTATTTTATATTGTTCATATCATACATATATACTCGGTATTGTTTGAGTGACTCACTAACCAAGAGAGTTTTACATAGCACCTCAACTCTTATTTAGAGGAATTTAGAGCAGATAGTTCGGAGCCCTTCACCGGGATTCGGCTACACTCTTTAGTTACACTGAGTGCGTTGTAATTTAGTTTTAATTCCGCATCATTTGTCATTAGATTAGCCATACACCTATTCACCCCCCTCTAGGTGTACTTACACGATTGCTCTGACATTCCGTTACGCTGCGTGTGCCCAGCTGGAGCTTCTACAAGTTGGGGAATATGCCTTGGATCGTTCCAGAATTGGGCTTCCTTGTTGTGGGCTCCTAAAAACACCTTTAATTCCTTAAAAATTCCAAGATTAGGGCCTTCTTCTCCATTAAAGAATGGACCAGAAAAATAAGAGAGAAAAGTAATAAAAATCCTATTTTATTAACATAAAGCATGGTTAGGTGATATAAAATGATGCAAAATGAACTCCAATCACACCCCCATACCTAGCTTTTGCTCGTCCCCTAGCAAAATAAGTAAAGAAAAAGAGAAAAACCCTAACTAAATTATTGCACCACTTTCATAGGTGACATGATTGTACTGAGCTCGTGCAACAAGCCGTTAAACCTCTAGGTTACCCTAGAGGAGGAGTGTTGTCTCTTGAGGGTTTTCAGCGGATTACACCCACAAAATCTAAAGAAAAAGAAAAAATGTTAGTGGCTTTTAAAAAAAGAAAAGGAAGAAAAAAGTTTATGATCCATTTTTTCAAGAATTTTGGTGATCTTTTGTTTCAGGTTACCCTAAACTTTTCCTTCTTTTTATAAGCCTCCATTCAAAGTTTCGTTTTCAACTTAGGTTAAGTTTTCAAAAATAGAGAGAGAACTAGATTTTGTATCAAACCTAGCATATATACATTTATATGTATAAGGAATTATTCTTAGACTATGATACATTTATTTATATATATATATATATATATATTTTTATTTTTATTTATTTATTTATATATTTAAATTTATTCCCTTAGCTTCATTAGGCTTTCTAATTCACCTATGTAGTGAGCCTTTACCAATAACTCCCAGACTAGATGGTCTTAGGGCACCAGATGAGGATACATCCCTAAGGTTCAAGGACTCGAGTAAACTAGGCCACGAATGCTAAGGACTCAACCACCTTTAGGCGTGACTGATTATGCTTCTTAAGGCACAACTAATCAGCTTAATTGGTGATCAAGTTTTTATTTATTTTTCTATATATATATATTTCTTTTATATATATATAAATATAAACAAAGTTACTAAGTGCTTGATTAATCCCTCAACATGTAAATATATATAGTGCTTAGGAAAAATTCAAAATCTAACTATCTTTCTATTCTTTTCTTTCTTAATCTAGAGATCCAACAATACTTCTTATTTTGACTTATATTAAGAAATCCTAGTTAGGCTTTCCCTAGTTCCTAAGATCAAGTTAATTCTTTAAAAATAGATCACAAAAAAGATTTTTTTATTTATTTTTCTTTTTTTATACAAGAAAAGAAAAATCTAAGAAAATCCTAGATTAATCTAGAAAAAAATCCTAAAAACTAAAAAAAAAATCTATGTTAGTATCTACCCCTTATACCTATCTCATGCATTGTCCCCAATGTATGCAAGTAAAATATATGCATGAAATAGGTAAAGAAAAGATATCACCCCCTTCTTTGGCTCGGACTAGCGGTGGTGCTAGGTCGGCCCGACTGCGAACGTCGCAGACCATCCTCGATGGTCTAGGCGAGCGGTCTGCTCCTCTACCTGCTTCCTAAGTCTAACTTGACCCTTAAAGATTTTCTTCATGCTCGCCAAATGGTAGACATGAAGGCTCGTGAATCAATTGGGGGTTCTGCTGCCAAAAGGCTGGGTCATCATCATCCTCCAAAGTTCCTCCGAAGAGGACTCAGCCGGGGCATCTTCGGGCTAGACACTAGGAGTCCAGACCGCATGGAGACAACTGTTATAAGCACTTGTTGCCCTCTCTGGTGCAACAAATACTCTATCGTAAGAGTTAAAGACAACATCTGGTAAGAAGTTCTTACAAAGACGAGTGATCAAAACTGGATGTGAGTATTTGGCACCGCATGTGCGCGTGGAGTTTGTGATGATACTGTGAAAGATGGTCGTGTTGATGCAAACGGTGTACTACCTAGTCATGATATCGTGAATGATTTGCAGCACCGGCCTATTAAAGGAGGTTGTATGGCCAAGCCTAAGGATGTTGCGTTAGATCCAGCGTCCAGCTCAATGTATGTTGCAAACTTAGTGTGGCTTTGAGCCCCTATCATGTTCGGTACAGCGAGCCCCATTACCGTCATGTAATCAATTAATGGCAGGGGGTGGCGATGGTGCGGGTTGCTGGGGACTTGTGTGTAGTCCTCTAACATATCAGCAGTGATAATAAGGTTCTCAGTAGGCATGTGCACCGTGAATTGATTGGTGTCAAAGTTAATAGAGGCTTGATCAACTGAAACATAGAAGAGCTTGACAAGCTCAGGACAATGGTAAGCCTCATGTTCAAAATTATCATAGATTAATGCATACCAATTCCATTCACGAATCCGATCCAAAAATATGTGGCCATAACCATTAATATCGCTAAAAATTCTAGCAAAGTCTTTCTTAGCAAATATGGATGATGCCATGACTGAAAATACGAAGTATAGGAAAGAAAATTGCAAACCTTCCCCGGATTACGTTGGGGGAAACTAAAACTAGATTGCAGAGAGCAATCTACAGGGGGAACAGGCGATTGGATTGTAAATATGAGATCTACAGATAGCAGCGACTACAGCAAAATTTCACGACTCTCCAGACTCCACCAGATGGACGCAGATGCGTGGCTAGGGCTGAGAAAATGTGGCTCTTTCAGAGAGGCAGGGGCTAGGGAAAGTTAGTGTGGCGGCGCTCTCTTCTCTCTTCTCAGATCAGATTTTAGATGGTAGGGTAGAGAACGAAAGAAAGGTTAGGGGTAATATATAGGGGCCTGAGAAGGGTAGATTTCCAAATTTGCCCTAGGTAAAAATTGAAAATGTCAACCATAGGGTAAATTCTGGTTATTAGAAGGGAAAATGAGTATTTAAAGGGAAGAAAACCTAAGTGCTATTTAGCACTTAGGTCCATTATTTTTTTATATTTTGGTTATTTTATTTTCTTATTATTTATTATTCTTTAATATATTTTTATTTATTATTATTTATTATTTTATTTTTATATTTTTTTGGTTTTGTTTTATTGTACAAGGTAGGTCCCAAAAAGATTTCCAAGAAACACCGGGGAGAGTGTAGAAGGATTTGGTCATATGTAGACTGGGTCACAAAGACCTAATTCGAGAATATCGTGTGACTCTGACTCTGTGGTGTAGAATGGCTTAAGTCGTTGGCCATTAATTTTGAACATGTTGCCACTCTTTGGATCGAAAATCTCAATAGCACCTTGAGGGAAGACTGTTTATACAATATATGGTCTTGACCACCTGGTTTTCAGCTTACCAAGGAAAAGGTGAATCTAGAGTTGTACAACAAAACTTTTTGTCCGAGGACAAAATTCTTCCTATGAATGGATTTGTCATGGAAGAGTTTAGTTCTGTGTTTAGAGATCTGAACATTATCGTATGCATCATTTCTTAACTCTTCCAACTCAGAAATTTGCAACTTCCTTAAGTCACCGGCTTTCTTTAAGTCAAAGTTTAGCTATTTGATCGTCCATATCGCACGGTGCTCTAGATCCACAGGCCAATCGTAGGGCCTCCCAAATATAACTCGATATGGAGACATACCGAGGACAGTCTTAAAGGCGGTCCGATATGCCCATAAGGCATTAACGAGTTTGACGGACCAGTCCTTACTGTTCTGTCCTATAGTTTTCTCCAATATCAGTTTTATTTGTCTATTAGTAACATCCACTTGCCCATTTGTCTGAGGGTGATAAGCCAGGGACAATTTATGAGAAATGGAGTACTTCCGCATTAAGACTTCAAAAGCCCAGTTGCAGAAATAACTCCCATTGTCACTGATTATTGCACGGGGGCTCTGAAGCGCGAAATGATATTTTCTCTTAAGAATTTGATGACAACCTGGTTGTCATTTGTTCTGGTTGGAACAACTTTAGCCCACTTTAAAACATAGTCTACAGCTACGAAAATGAATTGGTTGCCGTAAGACACTGGAAAGGGTCCTATGAAATTGATGCCCCATAATCAAAAATTTCTACCTCCAAGATCGGTGTAAGGGGCATCATGTCTATTAGTAACATCCACTTGCCCATTTGTCTGAGGGTGATAAGCCAGGGACAATTTATGAGAAATGGAGTACTTCCGCATTAAGACTTCAAAAGCCCAGTTGCAGAAATAACTCCCATTGTCACTGATTATCGCACGGGGGGCTCTGAAGCGCGAAATGATATTTTCTCTTAAGAATTGATGACAACCTGGTTGTCATTTGTTCTGGTTGGAACAACTTTAGCCCACTTTAAAACATAGTCTACAGCTACGAAAATGAATTGGTTGCCGTAAGACACTGGAAAGGGTCCTATGAAATTGATGCCCCATAAACCAAAAATTTCTACCTCCAAGATCGGTGTAAGGGGCATCATGTCTCTTCGTGTGATTCGACCCATCATTTGACATTTGACACAGAGTTTGCAAAAAGTATAAGCGTCCTTAAAGAGAGTGGGTCAGTAAAACCCACTCTGAAGGACTTTCTCAGCAGTCTTTCGTGGATTAAAATGTCCACCACAAGCTAACTCGTGACAAAATATCAAAATATTGATGTTCATCTAGGAAGACACCTTCTAATTATTTGGTCAGGGCAATATTTGAATAAATATAGTTCATCCCAAAAGAAAAACCGTATTTGTGTCATAAAGTGTCGCTTGTCCTGACCTGACCAATTTGAAGGTGTTCGCCCGGTTGCAAGGTAGTTTGCAATATCGGCATACCAGGGCTCTTTACACATTGTAAAGATGTGTCATCAGGAAAGTCTTCATTAATAGGTATTGTTTCAGTTGGTGCATTGGGAATCCTCAAAAGGTGATCTGCCACTACATTCTCAACGCTCTTTTTATTTTTGATCTCTAAGTCAAACTCTTGCAAAAGAAGTTCCATCGAATAATCCTAGCTTTTGCATCCTTCTTTTGCATTGAGTATCTAAGGGCGGAGTGATCGGTGAAAATCATTGTCCTAGACCCTAGTAGGTATTGGCGAAACTTCTCCAACACAAACACAACTGCTAAAAATTTCTTTTCAGTCGTTGTGTAATTTAGTCGGGCCACATTGAGCGTCCTACTAGCATAGCAAATCACATGTTGCCTGTTATCAATACACTGTCCTAGAACAGTACCTATGGCATAATCGGAGGTGTCACATATGATTTGGAAGGGTCTAGTCCAATCAGGCGCTGAGATTATTGGCGCCGAAATAAATCTTTGCTTTAGCTCCTCCCAAGCTTGTAGACATTCCTCATCAAAATTGAAGGGCACATCTTTTCTAAGAGATTAGTTAAAGGTCTAGTAATTTGCTAAACTCCTTAATAAATCTCCTATAGAAGCCAGCGTGTCCTAGAAATGATCGAATGTCTTTTAGGAATTTTGGCTCCGGGAGCTTTGCTATCACTTCCACTTTTGATCTATCAACCTCAATTCCTCTGTTTGAAATTTTGTGCCCAAAACAATTCCTTACTTGACCATAAAATGACACTTCTCTCAGTTGAGTGTCAAAATTTTTCTCCATGCATCTTTGTAGAGCCAGCTTCAGGTGATGCAAGTACTGGTCAAAGGAATCGCCGTATATAAAAAAATCATCCATGAAAATTTTCAAAACTCTTTCCACCATGTCAGAAAAGAGACTAAGCATGCAACGTTGGAATGTTGCGGGAGCATTGCATAGGCCGAAGGACATTCTTCGGTATGCAAATGTTCCAAAGGGATAGGTGAAAGTAGTCTTGTCTTGATCCTTGGGAGCGATAGGGATTTAATTGTATCCTGAATATCCATCCAGGAAATAATAATACTCATGTCCAGCTAGTCTCTCGAGCATTTGGTCTATGAATGGAAGAGGGAAGTGGTCTTTATATGTGGCAGCGTTCAATTTTCAGTAATCAATGCATACTCGAATCTTCGTTGGAAGACGAGTTTGTACTAATTCTTCTTATCATTTTCTACCACGGTAAAGCCTGCTTTCTTTGGCACAGTGTGGACTGGGCTAACCGATTGGCTATCGGATATGGGATAAATAATCTCATTGTCTAGTAACTTCAAAATTTCAGCTCAGACAGCCTCTTACATGATTGGGTTTAGTCGATGCTGTGGGTCGCGTTTTGGCTTTGCATCTTCCGTTAAGTGAATCTGGTGTTGTACAATGGATGGACTGATCCCTTTTATATTAGCCATGGTCCAACCAATGGCCTCTCGATTTTCCCTTAACACAGCAAGAAGATCCTCTTCTTGTTGTTTCGTAAGATGAGATGCTATTATCACGGGAAAGGCTTCCTTTTCACACAAGTACTAGTACTTGAGATGACTAGGAAGAACTTTAAGCTCGAAAGAGTGAACGTGATCTATCAATGGTTGTTCTTCTTATAGGGGAAGGATAGGGGTTGCGTTTATTGCCCACTCTATTGTGGATTCGATGATCTGATCAGGGTTGAAGTCATCTGACTCCAATTCAAATTCTCTGTCAGACTCATATTCAATCTCCTTGTCGTGTTCGCTTGTTAATCCTTCAAATTAAGTTCACTTCAAATGACTGATCATCCAACTCTCGAGGAGACGCTATTATCATGGGAAAGGCTTCCTTTTCACCCAAGTACTGGTACTTGAGATGACTAGGAAGAACTTTAAGCTCGAAAGAGGGGACATGATCTATCAAGGGTTGTTCTTCTTGTAGGGGAAGGATAGGGGTTGCGTTTATTGCCCACTCCACTGTAGATTCGATGATCTGATCAAGGTTGAAGTCATCTGACTTTAATTCAAATTCTCTGTCAGACTCATATTCAATCTCCTTGTCGTGTTCACTTGTTAATCCTTTAATTAAGTTCACTTCAAACGACTGATCATCCAAGTCTCGAGGTTGTTTTCCCAGGTGGAAAACATTTACCTCTTTCGTCATATCACCAAAAGTCAGACGCATCGACCCGTTCCTACAGTTTATGATTGCATTTGCGGTGGCTAGGAAGGGTCGTCCTAGAATGACAGGGGTCTAAGCTTTCGGATTGTGTATGGGTTGTGTCTCCAGAACGATGAAATTCACTGGGTAAATGAATTTTCCAACCTGTATTAGGACTTCTGTAATCTTTCCCTTGGGAATCTTTATAGATCGGTCAGCCAATTGTATAGTAACTCTGGTTGGATGGAGGTCGCCCAGCCGAGTTGCTGATACACAGAAAAGGGAAGCAAATTGATGCTGGCTCCTAGATCAAGTAAGGCTCGGTTTATTGTGGTCTGCCCTATGATACTTGAAATGGTTAGACTCCCGGGGTCTTTGTATTTCACAGAAATGGGCCCGGTTAATAACTCACTTATGTTTGATGCAAGGAAGACCTTCTTTGGGACGTTTATTTTTCTTTTCTTAGTGCACATATCTTTTAAAAATTTTGCATATGAAGGGACTTGTTGTATGGCATCAAGAAGGGACACATTGATCTGAACCTGATTGAACATTTTCCTAATTTTCTCCATTTGAGCATTAGCCTTGTTATTTGCTAGCCTATTAGAGAATAGCACAATAGGCTTGTAAGGTTGCTCATCTGTTTTGCTTTTTTCATTGGACTTGGAGGTTGATGGTTGTGAACTTGAAGATGGGTCATTTTAACTTGGTGGTATAATTATAGGAGAACTTGACACTGATTTATTGAGAATATGATGACTAGAAACCTGATTATCAACTTGTTTTTCAGATCTCAAGATATGAACAATATTGCATTGTTTTGGACCTATGGCTTCAGCTTCATGAATAGGAAAGGGGTTCTTACGATTAGGCAATGGCTGACTATGGAGTGTTCCCTTTTGTCTTTTATTTAATGAGTTAGCCAGTTGACCTATTTGAACCTCTAACCTATTGATAGCTTGGTGGTGGTTGTTCGTAAGTACACCTGGAGGGAGGGTGAATAGGTGTATGGCTAATCTAATGATAAATGATGCAGAATTAAAAACAAATTGCAACACACTTAGTGTAATCAAAGAGTATAGCTGAATTCCTGGTAAAGGGCTCCGGACTATCTGCTCTAAATTCCTCTAAATAAGAGTTGAGGTGTATGTAAAACTCTCTTGGTTAGTGAGTCACTCAAACAATACCGAGTATATATGTATGATATGAACAATATAAAATAATGCAAGGTATAAGAGAGAGTTCAGAGATAGTGGATCAAACGCAAACACAAAGATATGTTTCGAGGTTCGAGCACCCAGCTCTACGTCCCTGCCTTCACACAGAAGGATTTTCACTATATCGTCCACGCAGGACTACCACACAGGGAACCTCCATTGAGAATTTGGGTAATACAAGGTTGAAGTACACGACTCCTCTCTCAAACAGTAACAACCTCTACACAAGAGGCAAGGCACTAAGCCACACAAGATCAACCTCTCGATAGAGGGATAGGCACAAAGCTAAACAACAATCACCTCTCACTAGAGGGATTGACACAGAGCCAACACTCCAACAATCACCTCTACACTTAGAGGAATACCAACCAAACCAAACTCCTCCACAATCACCTCTACGCAAGAGGGATAACACAAAGTAAAGAAAGATTACAATTCTTGGTGGTCTCAACAACCACAAACTAATTTTCTCACCATAAACAAGATCCTATAAATAGGATAGATATGATAGCTCAAGTGTGAGAAATCAAGGTGTTTGGAAAACAATTCACAAAGAAAAATACTTGGGAAAACAAATAGAATAAGATTGAAATAAAGATCAAAACTAATATCCCAAAGACTCTCTTTTTCTTTGATTTTCTAACACTTTAAAACAAATAAAGAATAAATCTTTTGGCCCAAAAGCTCTTTTAAACTTGTGGCTAAAACACTTAAGAAGATGGGAATTTTTGCTCTTGAAAAACTTATGTAAAACAGCCCAAGAGGGAGGTTATTTATACCCTCAAAAAATAGCCGTTGGGCCAAGATAGCAGAAAAATTCTGCTATCGGTCGACCGCCCGGTCGACCAGCCAACGGTCGAATTTTGACCGTTGTGCACCGGTCGACCGTCCGGTCGACCGAGGCATGGAAACAGAGAGCAGAGCTCTCTGTCGGTCGACCTCCCGGTTGACTGGGGCCAGATCTAGAGAGCAGAGCTCTCTTGCGGTCGACCGGGTCGGTCGACCGGCCCTCCAGCCAAATGGCCTGTGCACTTTCTCGTGCACATCAGTCGACCGTGCCGGTCGACCGGTCCGGTCGACCGGTCCGGTCGACTGCCAGTTGATCTGGCTGAAGGTTTTAGGGATTAAAAAAACTTGTCTTTTTAACTTCAATTAAATCCCATAAAATCACATAAATTTCACATAAATAAGTTCTTATAAGATCTTTGAATTAAAAATATGTGTGATAAAAAATCAACACATTTCACAAACTATTTGAACTATTTTTGTGATATTGAAATTTGCCTTAAACACAAAAATCGTATTTTCCAAAAACCAAACTTGACCACTAGTCCGGTCGACCGGTCCGGTCGACTGCCAGTTGATCTGGCTGAAGGTTTTAGGGATTAAAAAAACTTGTCTTTTTAACTTCAATTAAATCCCATAAAATCACATAAATTTCACAAAAATAAGTTTTATAAGATCTTTGAAATAAAAATATGTGTGATAAAAAATCAACACATATTACAAACTATTTGAACTATTTTTGTGATATTGAAATTTGCCTTAAACACAAAAATCGTATTTTTCAAAAGCCAAACTTTGAAATAGAAATCTGATTTTTCAAAACTCATATGGATACAAAAACATGATATTGAAACTACTTTGATGCATATTGTATATGGATAGAATCCAATATACATATAAGATATATATCTATATGTTTGATATGAAATCCAAAATCGGTTAAACTAAAAACCAAAACTAATAAACTTTAAACTTGTGTGGTATATGTGAACTTAAGCATATCAACACTATCTACCTTTACACAAGATCTAAACATCCTAAACTAAATAAACTGAGGTTTCTTGTAGAACTCATTCTCCAAGTCGATTCGATCCAAATGCGATCCAACGAGCTTGACTCCAACCGAGTGCTAGATGCGATCTTGATGCCCGAGCTCTTGAATCAACACGTGTAAGCTCCAAACTCCTTTGTTGAAGCTAAATACCTACTAACATCTTGATCAAACATCTGAAACTAAATATCACAAGATTATTAGTAAACTATAACTACATGAGTTAATCATCATCAAAACTAGAGTGATGGGCCTCTGGGCCAACATGTTCATCATTGAGGCCTGGGTTTTGGATAAGGTTTCAATCATTCTTTCCAAATCTGACAATTTTTTATCTTGTTGATTCTGTTGTTGTTGCTAGTACGTGGCCTGGAAGTTATGCTAGTAATTGAATTGAAATTTCGGTTGACTCTGGTGGAAACTGGGTTGACGAGACTGTGCAGGGTATTGATGTGGAAATTGTTGCCTTGGTTGCTCATGACCAGACTGACTCCATGAGAAATTTGGATGGTTCCTCCATCCCGGGTTGTATGTTTTGGAGTATGGATTATAGTTGGGTCTGGCATATACTGCATTCATGTTTTCAGGGTACATTTGAGCTTGGTCAACAAGACACTCGTCAAACAGGTGATTGAGAGCATGGCAGTAGGTACAACCCGGATTGATCACTGGTGTTGGGTTGACCTGGTTCACTGAGTTGGGTTCCCTAGCCTTGAGTAGTTCTAGCCTCTTCATCAATTGTGTTATTTTTGCCTCGGCAGGTATAGAGGATTCAATTGAATGCATATCAGTTCTGGAAGTGGTGGGGTTAGTTTTCTCGGGGCAAGACTCCCACTGGATGGTTTTTTCTGCTAAAGCTTCAAATAGGTCCCAACCCTGGTTCTCATCTTTCTTCAAAAATTCTCCTTGACACATAGTCTCAAGGAGCATTTTAGTTTGATAGTCTAGTCCGTCATAGAGAATTTGGCACTGCCGCAACTTCTCTATTCTGTGATGAGGACATTGGGCTAGTAAATCCTTAAACCGTTCAAAATACTTCCAAAATGGTTCATTTATTTCCTGCTTAAACTTCATTCTGTTTTTTCTGATGATGGCCGTTTTATGAATGAGATAGAACTTCTTAAGAAAGACTTTGACAAAATCATCCCATGACGAGATAGAACTAGCAAGCACATTATATAGCTACTTCTTGGCTATGTCCTTAAGCGACAAGGGAATGAACCTCAATCTAACAGCGTCTTCTCCCAGTTGGGGAATTCTCGTCATCAAACATACTTCTTCAAACTCAGGAATGAAGAAATATGCGTCCTCGAATTCTAGGCCATGAAACCTAGAGAGTGTGTTTATGAACTGAGGCTTTAGCTCAAAATTGTTTCCATTTGCCTCAGGTAGAAGAATGTATGTAGTGAAGTGCGAATTGGGTAGAACTTGTCTTGGAGAGAAGTATGGTTCACCATGATTGGGATTGTATCAGGAAGTGGTGTGTGTGCAAGTGTAGTATTCCTAACAAGTCTTGATGAAATAGGATCCTGGAACCACTCTTGCATGCACAATCACAGACAACGTTCACCAAAGAAACAAGCGAAAAAGGGAAAATAACAAACAAAAATAAAGAAAAATAATTATAAGCTATCTAGTATCCCTGGACCTAGATGACTCCTAACTGGTCGATGAACCGTAGAAGGTTGTTGCTCGAATCAGACCACAGCTAATCAGCCAGGTAGGGGAAAAATACGGTGAGAGGTATCCGTGTGTAAGCAACGGGCCTTAATTACGCCAAACCACGGTATCTTCGAGGCTTAACCTCTTAATCCCCAACCTTAGACACTGATTTGACTAGAGTATGAATCAAAAATATTTCCAACCACGGCTAATCTCTTATCCAGTCCGGATGTCCCTAGGGGCCAAGTCTATCAATTTTTATTTAAAAGCTTGGGATTATGAGTGCTTGGAATATTTTTTTAGGCCAAAGAAGGGTGATTAAATTCCCAACTTATCTTGTTATTGGGGTGGTGCCCTTAAAATCAATTTGTGCAAGTGTATAGTATATGCAAACAAGATTCACTCAAAGCGATTTAAATCAACCAAGAGATGAGTCCTATTCTATATGCTATGCGAACGTACCTTGCTCCATCACTCTTCAGTAGTAAAGTAAATGAATTGAAAAGACATATGCCAAAAATGCAAACGTCTAATCAATTTTTAAACTTTTCAACAAATTTTTACTGTTGGTTTATTAGCAGGCTCCTGTAATGGCATACAAGAAATAAATTTGCAGCAAGCTATATTTTTGCAAAGCAAGCTGCCCTGCAAGGAAAATTGTGAGTAGTGAACTCTTTCTTGTCGGGGATCTGCGGCCAGAGCCGAGAAAACGCGGCAATTCAGAGGGTAATTGGTCTCTGCTTTCTAGAGCAGAGGCCCAAGATCACTTATTATTACTGCAAGTCTTGGTTTCCTATTTCCTCAGCCTGTAACCTACAATAGAGAAGAAGGAATTCGTTTTAGTTCCAAAAACTAAATAAAAACCATCGCCCTCCTCGGCAACGGCCCAAAAATTTGTTCAGAAGGAGGAATTGAATTAAGCAAGAGTTCAGAGTAAACCGTTTATGTCCTTATGCTGACGATCAAACTCTGAATATGTGTGAAGATTTACTTTACTCCTTCGAATCACCATTCGTAGTATAAGCTATAACGGGTCGTATCCACAGGGAGGGCTAGCGATGGAAGCATTCAAAGTTTTTATGTTGAAGTTTTTGAGAAGAAAAACGAAGGTTCTTCTTTATTTAAAAATAGAAAAACAAAACAAAGTAGAAAGAGAGTGAAGAATCTTTGTAGAGTTTTTTTTAAGAAAAGGAAAACAGGATGAAAAACGGTGATGTTGGAAAAAGAGAAAGTTTTAGAAAAGAGTTTTAGAATTCAATAGAGAGAAAGCTATGACTAACCAACAATCTACATTACTAACTTACTAATCTCGTTTGGAGATTCATGCCTCATGTAGATTCATTGGCAATAGTACATCTTACTTTATCAAATTAATATGTTGTCACAAATTGAGGATGTGTTCTCATCTAGGCTTGGCTAGGTGGCCTTCTTGGATCATCGGCTCCTAATAGATTCTCAATAATGGAACATAAGTATTCACACTTAGGCATGCTAAGCAAGAATGTAAGATTCATTAGTCCATCAAAGTTATAACAAGCTAGCATGAATAAGAAACTTGTACAATAAGTGTCAGCATACTAAAGTGATCTATCTTCATGTTCCATCAAGGCACTTATTCAAGAGACAAGGCTCTAAATGAGGTACACATGAATCATATGGAGGTGATATAAAGCATTCACTAGAATTGAAACACTACTCATCTTCATTGGGAATAAAAAGACTTGTTAATTATAAGACTAGAAATAAAAACATCCAATGATTCAGATAAGTTACCAATCACCCAAGAGTTAGTAGTTAGTACTGTTAGAAGTTAGTCATGTTAATAGATTATTTAGCCATAGAAAAGAAAAACAAGCAAGAAGACATGGTAGAAAACAAATACAAGAAAGTAAAGAACTTGGAAAGTAAATGAAATAGAACAAGAAAGATTTGAGTAAGGAAAGCTTGAGCCTTTGTATTGAGTTGTCACTTCTTCAATTATAGAGATCTCTCTCACCCTCACTCTCTCTTTTCTAGATCTAGAAGGAGAAAATGAAAATTACACAAGAAGACTAGAGAGAATTTAAAGAAATCCTAACTGTTTGCCTAAATAAAATGCTATTCTCTCCTCTCTTCTTTTACAGAGGCCCAGAGGGTCTATTTATAGACTTCAAGAGAAGATAACATTTCATAACAGCCGTAGGTTCAATCGCTTGATCAGCGGCCAAGGATGTGCCGCGGATCCGCGTCCAGGGCCACGTTTCCGCGGTAGCATCTTGGCCGTTGCGCCAGCGATTGCTCTGACATTCTGTTACACTGCGTGTGCCCAGCAGGAGCTTTTAAAAGTTGGGGAATATGCCTTAGATTGTTCCAGAATTAGGCTTCCTTGTTGTGGGCTCCAAAAAACGCTTTTAATTCCTTAAAAATTTCAAGATTTTGGCCTTCTTCTCCATTAAAGAAGGACCTGATAAATAAGAGAGAAAAGCAATAAAAATCTTATTTTATTAACATAAAGCATGGTAAGGTGATATAAAATGATGCAAAATGAACTCCAATCATCTAGAATTTGACTCAGATCAAGTCGAGATTCAACAGTGAGAGTCAAAATTGGTTCAAAAATAGGGTCCAAACTAAAAAATTGATGTGTTGGCCCAAAGGCCCATCACTCTAGTTTTCATGATGGTTAACTTATGTACTTATAGTACTAATGATCACGTGTTTATAAAGTTTTAGATATTTGATCAAGATCTTAGTAGGTATTTAGTTTTAACAAAAGATTTGAAGTCAAGTTTTGAAGCTAGCACATGTTGATTCAAGAGCTTGCGCATCAAGATCGCATCAAGTACTCAAGAGGAGTCTAGCTCATTGGATCAAGATTTGGACCAAGTCAAGAAGGCGAAGAAGATTTTTAAGAGAAGATTTCGTGAAGACTTGTGTCATGTTTGTAAGTGTTAAGATGTTGTTTTTAGATAAAATATAAAGGACAGATTAATTGTGGATTGCTCAAGCTCATACACAAAAAATTTTTTATATGTGTTTTAATAAAATAGTTTTAGTTTTAGAAACTACCGTTTTTTTTGTTTTGAGCTTAAAAAATATACATCCTTATGTTTCATGATTAGATTTCATTAAAATAAGTTTATATGGTTTATATGTGTTTTGGTTATCCATACACATTGTTGGTTTATTGTTTAGATAAACTTATTTGGTGATTCTATATCAAATGTTTGAGTTTTATATTTATCAAAACTTATTTTAAAGCTTATTATAGAAAACATAGATATTTCATCTTATATGTATATTGGATCATATCCATACATACTAAGCTTCAAAAGTGTTTAAATATCTTATTTTTGTACTTGAAGAAGTTTTAGAAAAATTATTTTTCAAATTAAAGATTGTTCTTGAAAAATACGGGTTTTTATTTAAGGCTAAATTTCTTTATCAAAAAATAGGTCAATAAGTTTGTAATATGCGTTGATTTTTGATCACACATATTTGTAATTCAAAGTATTTCAATGAACTTATTTTTGTGGATTTTATGTGATTTTATGGGATTTTATAGAAGTTTAATAGATCAAGATCAATTTTATACGGGCCAGAAGTCGGTCGACAGAGCGGTCGACTGTGTGCACAGATACGTGCACAACCTTTTGGCTTGAAGGCCGGTCGACCGGGTGGTCGAACGATCCAGAGAGTTAACTTTATGGATTTGGCCCCGGTTACCGGGTGGTCGACTGGCCAGAGAGCAAAGCTCTCTAGATCTTGCCTCGATCGACCGACCGGTTGACTGACAGGTCAAGTGTAGGGTGCGATCGACCGGGTGGTCGACAAGTAGGCCCCAACAGTCAAAAATATGACCGTTGGCCGGTCGACCGATAGGTCATCCTGGCTGCAGGTTTGACTCCAATGGCTATATTTTTAAAGTCTATATAAGGGCAGTTTTGGGCTGTTTTACACAAGATTTGAAGAGGGTTTCAAAGACAGTTTTTTCCATCTCTCTTAGAATTTTTCTCTATTTGTTTTAGGGCTAATATTTTCATTTCAGAAGGAGAGTTTTCAAGAGTGTTTTTCAGAAGAGATTTCTTGAGTTTTCCATCATAACTCTATCTTGTTTTCTCACACAAAATTGAGCTTTCCATTGCTATATCAATCCTCTAGGGATCTTTATTGTGAGAGATGTTTTTGTTATCAAGAGAAGTGATCACAAAATTTCATTCTTATATTGTGAGAATTTGTAGAGGTTGTGGCCTCGGTGAAGAGAGTTTTGTGGTGATCAAGTGAAGTGATCACCAAATGTTCCGACGTGTGGTTGGAGGAGTTATAAGAGGTGCGACCTCAGCATGCTAGTATGCTTGCTGTGTTGTTCTTGCGAGAACAAGTGAAGGACTTGCGGGTCTAAGAGTTCTAGTGTGAACTCTTTTGTTGCAGGTGTTGCGGCACCAAGTGATCTTGTGGGATCAATTCTAGTGGAAATCCTTTATAGTGTTGAAGGTGGGGACGTAGAGCCAGGGTGCTCGAACCTCGAAACAATTCTCCCATGTTTATGATTGTTCTCTCTCTCACTTGTGTTTATATATCTTGCATGCTTATATTATTTATCTCTTTATATGCTTGATATATTTGTGCTCAATTGAATATATGCTTGGGTTTATTTGCTCACACTTGTATTCAACCAAGAGAGCCATAGTGGTACCTCAACTCTTAATCTAGAGAAATCTAGAGGAGATAGTGCAGAGACCTTCATTGGGAATTTGGTTACACTCTTGCGTTATACCTTACGTGTTAGCTAATAGATTTAGTTTGCATAAATAATTTTTAATTTCGCATAATTTGCATTAGATTAGCTTGTACACCTATTCATCCCCCCTCTATGTGTATTTTCAATTGGGATCAGAGCATGGTGCTCTTGATTTGGGTCTAACAACCTTGAGTTAAAGATCCTCATTTTAGCTATTCACATTATTGTTTGCACACACATATGGATTTCATGACACCTCCCATGTTTGATATTCTTAACATCCAAACTTGGAAAGTTAAGATGTCAATGTACCTCAAAGCCTTAGGAATTCATGTTTATTTTGCCACTATTAAATATTCATATTGTTTAAATGGCAAACATCTAGAGGCTAGCACAAAAGCCTTTCAAGATCTACCCTAAATTAAGAATATTTGTCTAGGGCTACTAACTTTGATTTGGCTTTTATAGTATGGAACATACTTGTCTCCCTTGATGAACAAAAGCAATACTATATGGGGAGTGACTCGGATGATGGAAGTGATGCTTCCAACATATGCTACATGGTCTAAGGGAATGACCCCCTTGAGGTAAACTCCGAATCCGAGCTAGAAAAAAATATTGACATGCCTTATGATGAGCTTGCATCTTTTTGTCAAAAGCTTCTCGAAAAATATGATTATTAAAAATTGAAAATGAAAAGTTGAAAAAGGAAAACACTTCTTTTAAAAATAAATTTGAATGTGTTTTAAAAGAAAATAAATTTTTGAAAAAGAAGAATATTTCATTGTCTTCAAAATTAAATGACATTTTGTGAAGGAAATAATTTTTTGAAAAATAAATTATTTTGGTGGAAAAAGAAAAAGAAATTGTTTTGGAAAAATAACTCTTTGAAAAGAAAATTGTTTCAAAAGAAAAAGAAATCATTTCTAAAAGAAAAAGATAGTTGATTCTCATTCTTGCCATGCTAATAACGTTGCATCCTCGTTTGATAAAAATGAGATTCATATTTTGAAAAAGAAAATTGATTGTTTAAGCTTAAATTTGAGCATATTTTGAAAAAGAAAATTGATTGTTTAAGCTTAAATTGAGCGATTGTGTATTTAACCATAATAGATTGGAATCCATGTTTCGCAAGAAACAAATTCCACATGTTCATACACAAACCTCACGGCATAAATATGCACATCATTTTAACACTCACACCACTCATATGCATGCTAGAGTGTATACATGTACACATTGTGGCCGCAAAGGCCATCTTGGAAGATTTTGCTTTGATAGATTAAATTCTATAAATTTTGCAAATAATAATATTTGCGTTCCATTTGTTTCTAACCCCGTGGACCCAAAAATAAATGGGTACCAAAATCCCCATCTCTTGTGTTTGATGTAGTTGTAGGCTCTCAGATGATGTGAGGGATAATGGTGCCTTGATGGTGGATGTGTTTGAGCTTGATGGACAATACATTGGATGCATCACCTTCAAGGATGTTTGGTGGAGAGGATCACTATAGTCTGGAGACCTAGAGATTGGTTTATTGATTTTTGGTAACTATCTCTAACTCCTACCTTAGTTTACATGCTTTTGCAATTGATGATTTTTTTTAGCATATTTTGGTTTCAATCCTCATTATGTTAAATGCAATATTATTAGACAAGTGATATACATAGATAGTCTTTGAGATACACCCATATTCATATGGATTCATATTTTTTATTCTCACTATTATTGAACTACTATGTATATGCTAGTTCTAAAACACATGCATTTGGCCTAATGATCATGTTTTTTTGTACTTCATGTGGTGATTGCTTGTTTAGATGTACTTTTCATTAAAACTTATGTTTACTTGTACAAGTAGTGAGCAACACTTGATTATTATTTGTTTGTACTTCATTACTCATTTGTGCTTATTACATATACATGTATAACTTAGTTTTGATGATTCTTTCATTTATACATATTTTCCCTACTTTCGTATATGTTTGTTTCATGTATATGTTATTTTTGTCTAAAACGAGTAAATATATATTAATAACCTTGAGTTACTTACATTCATGCAAAATTCTATTATGGACTCGTTTATATTTAGGATATGATGTATATTTTAGTTTCGATAAAAAATACATATACCTTGATGCTTGTTTAGTTTTGATGAAAATTTTAGTTTTGATGATTCATGTTTTTTATAAAAGAATTTCATGTTTGTCTTGAACCTTATTGATTATTTTCATGAATATACTATTCACATGATTATTTTTATTTACTCATGACTTTGTTTTCATGAGTTTTATATGAGCTTTATAAATCTTGAATGATAATTTTTGCGTACTTAGCAATGTTTCATGAATATATATGATTTGGTTTCAGTTTTGAAGGATCTTTAGATAGTTTTTTTAAAAAATTATTCTAAACTAGTTTCTTGATTCTTAAATTAGTGGAGTTTTCAAACATGACAAATTATTTTCAAACTCTTAGTTTTGAAAACCCTACCAACTAAAGGCGGATGGTTGGGCGACCATGCCTTGTATACCCTTATTGAATATCTTTTATACATGTGCATGAATAGGGTGGTAGATATGAGTTATACACATGATCTTCATG